>JAVCKT010003537.1:21258-31349 GCA_032273925.1 Rhynchotus rufescens | reverse complement strand
GTAATAGAACTTTCAGGATATCCTTTTCAAACTTATTCAGTGAAAGAAATCACCAGAAAATACCATAGATCTCTGTAACTTTATGGGGGAAAAAAAAAGTTTACTTTAAGAAATAATTAGAATTTATGGATGACCTCATTAATCGGGAGGCCAACAATATGGCCTAACATAAACATTAGGTACCAGCCTGAGACTTACCACTTGATTGCCGTGCTCTGCTCTGCAGACAGGACCAGTACAGCATGGCAGACCAGAAAAAGAGCAAATGAGATGGTGGCTTGGAGCAGCAGGACATGCAGCTGGGCTCCCAGGAAGCCAGGAACCTCGACCCCACACCAGCAATATGTGGAACCACTTATGTGGCGAGCTGAAGGATACGGGCTGCTGCTCTTCCAGAGCTCTTTTCCGTTAGGAGCACAGTCAATGTGAAACAGACCCTGCTAAAGGGAGCAGCCCATGTTCAGCGGGGCCAGGGTTCTAATGTGGAGACTAGGAAGTGGTTGGGTGGTTTGGAGGATTCAGCAGAAAACAGCAGTCAGAGATTCTCCTTGGGAGGACTTCAGTCGGATGAATGGTGGGACTGGAAATGAAAGGAACATGTGGAAAAGAGTGTGAATGAGTCTCTTTCCCCATGTGAGTATCATTTGAAGGGGGGAAAGAAAAACGAAAGGCAGGAGAGGTTAAACTGACTGTTAAATAGAAGCACATTTCTTGCACATAAAGTTTTATTGTGAGGGTTGTGTTTATGGGCCTAGTGAGAAGGCTAATTAAATGGCAGGTTAATAAAGGGACAGCATGTGGTTTCTGACCTAGGTGGAGAAAAGTTATAAGGTGGGAGAGAAAAAAGTCTGACTGGGGGCCAAGTGTGGAGAAAGGAAACCTAGCATCAACACAGCTCATAATCAGTGCTCTTTATTTAATATGGGGGAAGCTGTTGCAGAGAGGAAGGGAGAATTGTGGCATGTACCATTGCTTTGCCATTAGGGCTAGTAAATCACTGACTAGAATCCGTTATCAAACTATACTCAGCATCCCATGTGACTGTGATTTTTGTGTCTCTAGGCCTTCAAACTTTCACAGCTTATAGCCCAACACAAAGAAAACATGTTATGCTACCATCAAAGGCAAATGTAATAAGGCTATAAAGAGCTGAAAGTTTTGTGGGTAGCCTTTTATTTTAAAACAGAACCGTTTGCATGGGGAAGTGATCAAGAGCAACAACAACAACAAAAAAAATAAATAATATAAAAATTTCCGATGGTGCTTTTCATATGCATCTATAATCTCAAAGTACTGGATGACAGAACCATAGATAATATGGCCTTGATGAGCCATTGTAGAATTTGGTCTGAAGAAAGATAGTCACATCTTACATATTTAGCAGTTGACATTTTGTGTCTACTTGTCATAAATCTGCACTTACTCCATGCACTTCATGGAGTAGTTTCCTACTGCATTAGCTCAGCTCAGCATCTTATCCAGCTTTAAACTCCTGCCATGATTCTCATTACTGAAAACCAAAATATAGAGGAATTAACAATAAAGGACATAAACCCATTTGCCATTTCTGCATGCAACCACAAGTCCAACTGTCCAGCTCTGACATGACCAAGCTCTGTAGAAGCTTCTGCACATCTTTGAAGTCCGCGTTTGTGGCTGCCAGACAAATTCCATCTACGTGCATCTGTGAGACTTTGCCTTTGCTGCTCTACTACAGAACATAATGATGGGATGCCCTCAAGTGGCAAAATACGAACTCCACCCACCAAAAAATAAAGTAGTTACTACGTAGACATTCCCTACTAGAAGATTTCCTGTTGGGTCAGATCCTGACCCTCCACATGAACTTAAATATCTCTTTGTTGTAAAACAAGAACATGAATTAAAATAACATAACATAAGCTTTGCAAGACAAGAATCTGGACAAGAAAGAAGATCTCAAGCATGACAGATTGTGTGGCTTTTAGCCTTCAAAATTTGATTCATTTTTTTTGGCTACACTAATGACCTCTATTTTTTTAACAAGACTCTTAAAATCTTCATACAATTCCCAATATTGCCAGGAAAGGAATGTCACTAAATAGTATATCTGAAAAAAATTCTCATACATTCTCATTCATTTTGCAGGCATTTCAAACAAATGTTTGTTCACATATGAAAGTTCATATATTTTTGAGGAATTATAGATATTTTTTCTGGGTGCACTATTTGCCAATACAGCATACGCTTACAAAAATTGTTATTCTGAATTCATAGGAATTTGGCAACAACAACAAGTATTCATCAGCTTTTTGGTATAAATATATTTTATAAAAGTTTTGCAATTCTTAATTAATAAAAATTTTCATCTCATCATTTAAAATATAATGCAGAAGGTTGACAAGCCTAATTCAATATTTTCAGTCACCCAATGGAGTTATTACAATGAACAGCATTACAATTTCGGTTATATAGCTAGTTTGTCTTCTGTCAGATGATAACAATAGGTTTTGAAAGTTTGCCAGAGTATGAAAGGTTAGAATATTCGTTAATAATGCAAATACTTCCATGATGACTCTGCTGAATAAAATAGAACAGAGCAGAACTTTGTGGTTACTATTGCTGCCCATTCAAAACTCTATTTTCCAGCTAAACAGACGTCATCCAAAGAAAAAGTAGTGCTATCAAATTGGAAAATAAGTGACGAGTGGCCCAGTGAATTCTAAACTCTTCCTCTTTAAAGTCACTGTTTCATCTTACACCTGAGGTTTCTCTTCATTAGGTCCGTAATCTTCTTAAAACCTCCTTTTCCCTTGAAAGCCACAAGTATTTCCACATAGGTTTTTTAAGTAGGTAATTCTGCATACATTCATGAGGGCAGTGTGACATCATCCACACTGTTTGAGGACAAAGAACTTGTCTTTATAAAAACATTATTCCTTTCAGACGTCTTTCGGTAGACTAAGGCCTCTAGTATTTCTAAAAGTACGACACTCAACATTTTGCATGAAAGCTAAGAGGTTTAAAAAAAAATGTAGATAATTTTATTCTCATCTTTGAGAAAGAAGAAAAGCTGTGAAAAAATCATTAATGTTACCACAGGTGTGGGAAATGATGCTGGAATAATTCCCCTTTTGCAAAACATTTATTTCCCTGACTCCCTGTTCAGGCAGCTACGTGCCCACATAATGTAGGCCTTGCCCTCTTACTCTCCCCTTCTGACTGCCTGGGTCAGTCTTTACATAAAAGAACCCAAGTTCCACCTACAAAGCCGTCTCTCTGTCTTTATTTTCATGGCAGACACTTTTATATCAGAGTACTTTCATCACAGTGGCACCCATACCAGAGCCACAATACTGTAGTTAAGGGTCTGTTCTTTGGCATTTCTATTCTAAAGGACTATTGTATGAGGTTGCTCAGCAGCTAAAATTCCTTCCATGCTGAGACTTGGCATACAAGTGCTTCGCTCAAAAGCAATTTAATTTTTTAAAAAATTGTTTTTAACTCTCAGTTGTCCCTTTAGGAAATGTAAAGGTGAAAAAAAAAAAAACCAGTTAATGCAGACTGCCTTTGAGTGACTGCTGTCTTTGCAATTGTAGGAGTGATCCTTACAGTGAAATATCCCAGGCTATTTGTCAGTAATGCAGGTTAAACCATTTGGGAGGATAATGTAAGATTCTTGAACTGCTCTCTATGAAAAAGATAAAGCAAAATACAACAATAATTCTGTTTTCTGAATGAATGCTACATTTGCTAGAGTGTAAGGACAGATTCTCCTCTAAAGTAAAATTTTAAACATTGTGGTGATGGCTATTTAAAAAAAAATAGATAAATAAATATATGAATAGCCTTAATATCAGTAAAGCTTTATCCAGGAGACTTGAGAGATGAAATAACTGCCACATGGAATCAAACAGTCCTCTTGTCTTCCCATCTCTGTGCTAAAACTCAGCACATCTAGCAAGGTTCACGCGGAGGATTTCACACCCTGCTTTGAAGCCATTATTCAGGGTAGTTCGTCATGGCAAGGTGCCAGACGGATGGACTTTTGGTCTGTTCTTGTGTGGCTAAGAATGGATAGGGTGTCTTGCCATCTAAGGTGGATTAATGTTGCCACTCTAAATTACATCACTCATTTCAGAAAAGTCAGGAAAACACTGGACCATATTACATCAGCATATTGATTTACAGTTCTTATACACACACAGGCATCTCTAGTAATAGAAAAGATAGATGAAATACACAAGGGAGGGCTGGGATGGATGAGTCCCCTCCTCCTCCCCTCAATCTTTTAAGATGTGACCAGGACCCGAGGATTTTGTTTTAAGAATTGCTGGATTGCTGGCAGATTATACACCTATAGGAACAGACATGGACATTAACTGACAGATGAATTTTTATTTAAATAGGTTAAATGATGAAATTGCAGTATTGATTGACCCAGCAGAGACAAGGTGAAGCTGTAACATTCCAGCAGGATACCATCCTTGTGTAAAAACATGATTAAAGCCAGAACTTACCCACTGAGCAAAAGAGTATCCTGGAAAATCATTTCATTTCATTCAGATAGTACAGTTGCTTGAAATCTGAAACTAAGAAGCAATTTTCTCAAGACACAGAAGCCAAAATCCTTTATTTATTCTGGAGTGTTTAATGTCAAATGAAAATGGTGTACAGATTTTCAGAAGCTACCTGAGCAATAATACTTGGCCTATTCGGAGTGTCTTATAAGATGCCTATTAGTCTGTTTGCGCATTGGAAAAATGATATACAAACATATGTGGCTACCAGTACTTCCCACTTTCTATGGTCACTTTACCGTTAACAGTGTAATCCGATAGAATAAGTTCTCCCAAAAAATCATATTTGTGTTCTGAAATTATATATCTACATGCTTTCTTCTGTAAGTGAGAGTGCTACTAATGCCTTCAGTGTCCTTAGCAGCTGCACTTACGGATACCAACCTGAAAATCCCTAATACTGATAATACATATATCTATATTGGTGAAATCATTCCCAATTTCACCATGTTCCATTGAACAAGAGAATCAAATGTAATTGGAAAAGCAGGAAAGCCACAATTCAGAATCAGCTATCTGCAGGAACAGTGGAGGAATTCGTTTTGAGTATCAGTCAGCTATGCTTTTTTTGTGTAAATACCCTATTTTCAAGCTTAGTCTAGTGCGATAATCAGCTCTCTTTTTTAACAAAATGTACAAAATATCTAAAGTAATTAGACTACATTACTGTCTAATTATGCCAAATGGTAATTTTCAAATCACAGTTACTGTATTTTCTGTAGCTATGCAATCACAAATTATTAAGCTCTTAAATTGGTGAGATTCTGCTCAAATCACTGGCAAGGCCTTTAACTACAGTACAGTGGTGTGAGCACACTTCTATAATACACCCAATTAGTAAATCATTCTGTTCCTTATTACCTAATTAAAGATTGCTTTTCTTTTTTTACACATGGTTTTACATGTGTTTGTGTGAGCTTGGGTGTTTATGAACATGTATAACCTATAGGAGTAAAACAAGAACTAGTAATTAATGGACTATTATTTCTGAATTATGAAACTGAAAAGCTCTTCTTCACACAGTGGATTTTTATGAGATTCTTAATTGTGTAGCAAATGCAGGTGATGGATGTATAGAGATTAAAACCAGATGGCTTAGTCTCTTGATCTTTAAATTGTCAGCCAGTGGTGCTCCTTTTATTTTATTTTTTTAACTAAGTCTATTTAATCATTTTTCCTTTTAAAAGAGTTTTCCATGTTTTGATTTAATGGTGGACACTATTTCCTGCCTTAGAAGCTGTGAAGATTGAAAAGAATTTTTAACAAATTAAAAAATAGATAAAGAATATTTAGATTAAGTATCCAAAGAGTTCAAAGAGGAAAAGGACTGAATTAATACATTACAAAATGACAGGATAGGGTCACTGTAAACATGGCTGAAAAAAAACAGTAATGACATTTTCCTAAAGAAGCAATTGCAGTATATAAGTCATTAAAAAACAGCCATATACATATGAATTACTATAAACCAACAGAAAAATAAGAAAAAAATATCCACGTTAGAATTTTGGTAAAATGTATTTTTCTAATCTCTATTTAGGTTCTATGTCAACAAAAAATGAATTTTAAATTCAGTTTCAGTAGCAATTCAAAAACTTTGTAAAGGTGCCTTAGAATGTACATGAGGAGGTTCTGATTTCATTTCTCTCCAGGCTAAGAGTTAATACTCTGAGAGGAAAATGTTATATATTACTCATATATTGCATATGTGTATATTCATTATATATATATTATATATATAATGAATAATATATATAATGAATAATGAATATATATATATTCATATATATATAATGAATATATATATAATAGCAATGTTATTCATTGCTTTTTTTTTAATCAGATTTTTCTCATATAATAGTGAAAGTCTGTTTCTCTGCATTCTAGGAGCAGGAAAGTATATAGAGGCATAGTAAGATCTCATCAGTTGGCAACAAGGAGGAATATCTTTGGGATATTAATAGATTGTCTGCTGACTCTCAAGGAGTAACAGGATGTGGCTATCAAAAAAAGAGGAATGATATCTTGGTCATTGATAATATCTTAGCTCATTGTTTTGAGAAGTCTTTCAAGGACACATCGTGAAGTACCAGTGCTGCAGTGCTGCCTCCTCATCTGGAATGCCATGGGCAGTTCATAAACTTAAGGTAAAAAAAGTAAAGCCAAACTCAAATGAATTTGAGGAAGGACATTAAAGTAATGAGGGGAATGGGATTTTTATCATGTGGGAGAAGAATTAAAAAAGTGAAGCATATTTAGTGCAGCTGACTGAGCACTGGAACCAGTGCCACAAGTAGCTACAGGAACAAACCTCATTTTTAGTGGGGGTAAAAGTCACTGAAACAAAATGGTCATGAGTAAATTTAAACTGAAAATTATGAAATAGTTCTGAGTAATAGCTCTTGTGTAGAAATAGAGGGAGCTAACACATTTTTAATGGAACTTAAAGTTATAAATGAGATATAATTTATGTAATGGTTTCAATTGATGGGATGGGATTGGATTCAGTGGCGTTGAGGTAAGTGCAGCAATTGGCAGAGAAGCAGCAAGAGGTCCTGCCCCCCCAGTCTATTAACTTATCACAGCTGACAGGACAAGGCTTGTAATGTCAGCTCTTCATATGTGGCTTTTGTTCTAAATTGTGCCCATGCCTGTGCTCATGAAGTTGCTTCCTGCCCTGTATTCTCTACAGCTAACCAATATCTCAATTTCAGTTAAAAGAACACCCAAAAACATGTATATGTTTTCAGAGCTTTTCAGTTATGCTTGGTGAGAAAAATTGGACAGAAAGAGAAATTAAAATTGTTTTTCTTAGGAGATTTCCCTTATTTCCTTTTCAGGCAACATAAAGCCTGGCTTCTGCACCATCATATTACACATTAACTCATTCTGCTCACAGCTGATGTGAATATAAATCACGAAACTAATGTTGTGCATTAAACTGCTAGACTTTTGCAAGTGTAAAGCCAATATACTACAATCAAGGGAAAGTTTGATTTGTGTTCATGATCCAGACAATTTCTTTGAGTTTCTCAGAGTAAAACTCCCCACACCATCTCTCAGCACTGTTGTGGAGTTGTTTCCCCACTGATGCAACGGGGAAAATAGATTATTACTGTTTACTTCTGGTATGGATGTTTCCCTGGCCCTGTTGTTTGCAGCATACTAGTCACTTTGCAGATTGAAAGAAGAAAAAATCCTTTGCCTGTGGATTTTAAAATATAAAGAATCCTTTGATGTGTAGAATTTACAGTATCACTGCTGGAACTGCTTGCAGCTCATCTACAGTTCTTCAGCCAGCAATGGGAATATGAGCACGTCCAAGTCTTAGAAGAGAAGGAAAAGAAAAGATAGGCAGCAACTATATTCTTCACCTCTGAAATCTAAGTCTGGGCCTGAAAGTGGGCCCTCCTGGGGAATAGTGCGCGTAGGGGTGATAAAGAATGATAAAGTGCCTGCACTTCAGATACAACAGAAAAAAAGAAATACCCGCCTGATACTCTCTTCTCAAACTTCCTTACTTGTGTGAGAAACTCTAAAGCCGAGGAGTGCCAGATTTTATTTCAGACCGCAATTACTTTCAATATTTGTGTGTAGGACTTTTTCCCTTTACAAGTACCCTTGCAGTAGCAATGGAACTGGGAGATGTGTGTCATATTTCCAGCTTAGCAACAAATCTTCAAAGATGCTTCCCTCAAGGAAAACAACTGATTTTTTTTCCATCAGACAGCACTGTGAGTGATGTTCAAACATGCCAATTATAGATAGCCTATTCATTTTGCCTACGTTCTGTCCTTCGGGCTGCTTTTCCTAAGATGCAGATTTAAAACTTTTCAGAGAAGCTCAGAAAAATATTTTCTATTTACTTTGTGTCTATGCCCACTAATGTATTTTACAGGGAGATTCATTCCTTTAAAAGAAAACTATTCATACTATACATCACACATCATAAGGAGCACATCAAGTACAATTAGGTAAGTCAATTTAATAAACTAATTCTTGTACTAATTAATACAAACTGCAATTTCACTATGCTAAAATACTTCATCTGAAACCTATAATAGACTATTATAATACTCTTAGTGTGTAGCCATGATCTTTAATTTAAAAATCCATTATGCTAATTTTGAGCTGCTTATCGAAAAGATTACTTTTATAAGCTTTCTTTCTTTAAGGGATAAACAAATGAATAAAAGGCACTTTTCTCTTGCTATTTTCTTATGGCCTACCTTCCTTGAAAGCTGTTGCAATCTGCTGGCATGTTTGAACAAAATGTATTAGGTGATTTATTCACTTCTGCTTCTGGGAGAGGCTTTCCTGTCCCAGTAAGTTGGGGTTTTCATCTTCAGCCAAGCAGTTCAAAAAGATTCCCCATGGATAGTAGCAGCTGCTGGAGCTGAGGACTTCTGAATGAAAAATAAAATAAAATGAAATTATAATATGAGATGAAATTCAATGTGGATACTCATTCACAGTCATTCACACAGAAACTACTGGCAAATACACTCAAATAATCTAAGATTAACTAAGCTTTGGTCTACCATGGATGAAAAGATGAGGCTAAGTGATAGTTTCCTGACTGATCAATAGGGGAAAGGGTTGTTAACATGAAGTTAACTTCCAAGCCAAAAAGAAATAATTGCAAGCAGGCAGTCCCTTTTCTTCATGTTGTGAAAAGTTTTAAATGAAAAGTTTCTGTGACATCCTTGGAAATATTTTTACTTGGTCAGAAGATTTTTGACTGAATATTGATTTCCAACATTAAGGATTCTGTGATTCTATGAATACTAGAATATATAATTTAGGTGAAAGACCAGTGAGTACTGCAGCCACGGCAGCACAGAGTAGATACTGTAGCCATAGCTACAGCATGAGGAGAGTCAATTAGGTCCTGCTAAGATGTGTCACTCCCTGGCTCGACTATGACCAGTTCTCCCTCTTGCTTTCAGATAGCTGTGCCAACTCTGTAGACCCAAATCATGGATAAAGGACTTTGCAGTTAGACTGCAATTTAGCATGGCTTTTGGGAACTTCATCATGCTGGTAATTATTAAAAGATTAGAGAATTTTCTGAAGCAGTCTGATATCTATTAGCAATTGTCTTTAAGAAGCTACTCATATAGCTTGGTAGATTTTAAAGGAGGGGAAGATTGAATTATAGTCTTAATCTTAATTCTGAAAAAATTGAATTATAGACTGAATCTTAATTCTGGAAAAAAAAAGACATTTAGACAAATTATTTTAACTAAATTAAGATAATAAGTGAAAAACATTGTGCATTTGTCATAATCAAGCAGTGTCTATTTCTCTTCTATTTAATAGATTTATGTATATTGTCACATATATTGCCTTCACTAAGATTTCTAACAGCAACTCAGATGGCTAACTATATACTAGTTGAAATAAGTGAGCGTGTAGATGGATAAAAACACATTCTGAACTTCACTGTCAGCTTTGCAGAATGTATTAAAATCTCACAAGAACATCTATTCTGTTAAAAGATTTTTTAGTAGGTGATTCATGGGATACAGA
>JAVCKT010003537.1:3619-19598 GCA_032273925.1 Rhynchotus rufescens | reverse complement strand
CTAACAAGATGCAAGTGACTACAGGCACATTTTAGTGCAGTGCTGGAATTTGGAATAATTCTCAATATTGCAAATGATCCTAGAAAAACAGATATGATTCAGCAAGGATGAATGCAGATGTCTAGTGATAGGAATCAGTTGTCTGTCATAGAAGTGATGGTCTACCCTAAAGTTATACAGAAAAGGACTTAAAATTTTTAGCGACTCAAAAGGTAAATATGAGCCACAGATGTAGTATTGCTGAGGAAAGATAAATATTGTCATCGTGTATAAACAGAATAACTTCAAGACAAGTGAGAGACCCCTCCAAACTACACAGTGCTGGCCAGGCCACAGTAGGAGTACTGTGCCTTGTCTTGGATATCACAGTTCAAAAAAGATTTGGACCAACTAGGGAGAGTGTAGAGGAAGATAAACAAAAGGATCTAAGATCATAATGATGGTATTTTTTGAATCTTTGTCTTGTCAAAACTACAAAGAGCAACAGAATAAATCATTTTTATGTCCACTGTGGACAGAGTGTCTTGATATCACAGAATCAGAGCTGAGAGAGAAGTTAAAATGTTTTTGCAGTCAACATCATTCCTTTAAGTTATGCCATATTCTAGGTTAAACCTTGCACAATCAGTCTAGCTGGAGAATATTGTAAGAAGTTACTAACCTGATATTTAGGTATTTCCTTCTCAAAGAATATAATCAAAACATATTTGAATCATAAATTTATTCTTAATGCAAAAGGAGTACATCCTATCGTAGGAATGTATTCCCAATATTAGGGAAGTCCAAATTTTTCTGTGTGAGAATTTTTACTATTCCTCGTTTTGGATTTCACTAGTGCACTTAGATATTGCCAGTTCAAGAATGCATCCAAACTAAAAGAATTTTCAAGAATCTTCCAAAATAATCTATTTTTCTAGTCACTGTTTCTCTTGAAAAAAAAAAAACCATATCAACACTAAAATTTATTTACTTAATAATTACTTCTTATAAGAAAATGTGGTAATTGGCAATTAGTCTTCAGAAGTCTGAAATCTGAAAATGAAGGTAAATACTACTTTATACAAATTTGTAAGTTTAAAGAAAATATTATCACTTAAGATTTTCCTGATGAGATCAGACTCAGCTAGATATCTATTAAAAATGAAAATAAGATAAACAGTCCTTTCATGACAGTTTGCAAGGCAGACACAATTTATTCTTATAGTATTATCTTTACTGGCAAGGTAGTCAAACACATTTTGATCTGATAGTTGATCTATGTTGCATAGAAGGAGTTACTTTCAAATGAAATCCTAAAAAATATGCATGTCAAATTATATAAGACAGTGAATCGAGAAAGAGAGAATTGTGAATGAAGCAAAGAAAGAAAATTTCTCAGTGGGCTAGAAAAATGCTATGTTTTCTACATTTAAACTCCATAGTTTATATAGCAAGATGAATTTCTGTCCTAAAACAAGTTTTGCACCTAGGCTACTTGGTCTCTCCTTAGTGTTTAGCTCCTACCATGTCTGCCTCTTCGTAGAGGAGGAAATTATCCTCATTTCTACCAAATGTCTAAAAAATCCGATCAAGCAAAGTATGGTCTCTCGCTTTCTCTAAAAGAGTAGGAAATCCTCACAGACATCCTGATCCCAACTCCCTAAGTAGATCTTGCATCGAATGCAGAGAATGGAAAGGTTTCTTAAGCTGAAAAGGTGATCCACTGTACAATGATAAGCAACATCCCATATTTTTTAAAATCCTGATTTTATCTTGAGTTTTATTATATTCTCCAAGAACTTTTAAGTTTAATAGAATCTCGAGCCTTCTAAAGCCCTTCCTCCAAAAACATTGCAAGTTCAACATTCTCTGAGAAGAGTAAATCTATCATTCTTGTCAGCCTCAGTAATCAGTTTCCATTGAAAAGTAACTGGATAAAGTAAAAAAGAGCAATAGTAACATGCCAGGCAACCTAAGAGAAAACATATATTGCAGAGTCTACTTTGTGCTCTTTTGAACCTTTTTATAAGAAGTGGTCTTGAAAGGAGACCTGCACTAAGCTTTTAGTTACAGATCTGAACTGAAGAGAAAGAGTCCTTTTAGGAATAAATCTTTGAACTTTATATATCTGAATCAGCTATTTTATCTGGAAAACCTGTAAGAGAACTTTTGCTATATGAATTTAGGGGAAAAAAGTATATTTAATTTAGCACATTCACATTGTTGGAGGAGGATTTCTGAAGTGACTTTTCTTAAGCTCTTTCTAAGCTTTTAAAGTTTATGGGACTTTAAAACATAGTTCACATTCCTATAGGTTTAATTGAGCTGTATATGCAGTTTTATAGAAAGGAGAATTTTGGACACCTCTAAGTGCCCAACAAGGTAAAAGTAGCCTGACAGAATTTTATTCAGGGCTAACAAGGAGTAACTTACATCAGAAAAGATATTTTATTGTAATTACAGAGAGGAAGCAGCAAATAATGTTTTTACTGTTGAGTAAATGTTTCTGCAGTGCATTCATAAATAAATTTCATTGGAATATTTCTTTATTTTTGCTTTATATCCAGGCATGTTTAGCACACTGGGTCAAATAAAGTCCTACCTCAGATTATGCAGCTAGAAAGCAATAGTGTGATTATCTAGTCCTTCTGTATGCAGTAGGCCCCGTGGACAGTCATGATTTCACTACCATTTTAACAAGAAGATGGCTTTATTTCAAAATATTCAATAGCTGTATAGCTCACAATAGTTAGAGTCCAGTGGCTAATAATCATTACCATTTTAAATATTTACTGTGGTTCCATTTTGTTTTCCTAGCAGTATTTTCTAAGATTTGTCTATGGGTGGGATGTTGTAGAGCTTTTCATTAAGAAATTTTTCAATCCCCTGTGGTTCACTGTGATCAAATCTCTCTATGAGCTTCTCTTTGATTCTCCAGATTGATAGATCTCTTTGTGTCTTTGATGATAAGACATATGCTTTCCAATACTTTGAACGTCCTCTTGACTCCATTTTTAATCATTTTCTTTTGGTGTATTTGCATTCACCAGAGAGGAACGAGTTTATTCTAAACAGGCATGACTAATTATTAGCACTATAAATTATGTGAATGATGTTAACATATCACTATTAATTCTGTCTATTTCAGTGAATGTTGGCTGTCAGTTCGATGACAGAGCTAGTCTTCAATTTTATAGAAAGAACAATTTTATTAGAATCCTCTTTTGAATAGAATTTGTTCTGCTTTTTGCCATGCACAACTGTGCGCTCTTACCCACCTCTCAGTGTTTTGCTGTCTGGTCAAACTGAAGCTGTCTTTAGCAATAAAGCTTTTCTCATTCTCTTCATTCATCTATGATCCAGACACTGGGATACGTTTTTCAAAAGCATCATGCATTGGCCAGCCTATACAAACAAGTGGTAAAGCTTCAAGGCGCAGAGAAATGAGGCAGTGTCAAAATCTTAGAAAGATCTTAATCCAAATAATTTCTTCTTGATACTTCACAATACATTTATTGAAATATATCTTTAAAATATGTTACCACCAATCTGCAAACCATTCACTGAATTTATAGACAGCTCAGAGAATAGCAGTCTTATGCATTTAAAGATAGCAGTCTTTACATTTTGAAAATCATTCCATGTTTTTAAGCCCTCTATCTTCCTATGGGCAATTCACATTTCAAACTTGCTTCATTACTGTTACTTTTCAGAAGTTATTTCCATAGGATATTGGATTATGTAAGGATTTCAGAATAGAGCTTAAATTTGCTATTAATTCAAAGGGAGTTTTCATAAATTATCCAGTTATCCAGTTCATGGCTATGACTTTAAATTTCCTCCTGCCTATTCATTACCTGGAGAGGAACGTATTCCCCATGTAGAACAGAGAAAATATATTGTCCTTTAAATATTCTAATCACACCGTGGAAAATGAGACATCTGGCAACTAACTGCACCTTCCTTGTGGAAATAACTAGAGAAAGATGAAATACTTTTAAAGAGGCCACCATGATTACAATTTCAATTTCTTTAGATGCATTACCAGATTAGGGAACAGGTAACTGTCACTTAGTACTAAGGCAGCAGATCAGAAAAACCCAACAGAGGTTCCTGTGCATCGTGCAGTGTTTTATAGCTCTTACATGATTTTGCAGGAAAAATATTAAGAGGATGTGAGGAGCAAAATGTCATCTTGGTAACTGCTTTTCAAGTAACTGTAGGCTGCTGTTAGTCTTCCCTCTTTACACAACTTAATTGGCCAGCTTCCTCAACATCTCTTCTTAGGTCCTTTTCTCCAGATTCATAGCATCTATTAGAACTTTGCTGGATGCTCTTCAATTTCTTAAAATCTTTCTTGATCTAGGTGACCAAAGGTGGACTCAGTAGTCCACATCAGTACTTTGTAGAGGTGACTACTAACATCTCTTTATTTTATGGCTATGCAGATCAATATATCCCATCAGTCATACCAGCATGGAATTATTCATAATCTCATTCAAACTGGCTCTTATGCAACCTGGTATTGACTATTAAGCTCAAGTTCTTCTCAGAAAGGCTCTAAGTGACTGGAGTCTTGACTATTTGTTTTGTATCTGAAAATTTTAAAGTATTAAAATGACTTCTATGACTTTCAAATTCTCATTTTTAGATGCTTATTCTTACAGGTGAATGCTTTTAAGCACAGAACTATTTAAAATAGAGATCCTAAACAGATGAATATCAGAAAAAAAAAAGTGTTATGCATTGATGGCAAAACAGCACTGGATACAGCTATTTAAGGGAAGAGTTGTCAATGCATGGCACATCACATTATACATTATATATATACACACACATACACACATGATACATATATAAAAATATACATTTTTACACAATTCTTCATTCTTTAATGTGTCACTAAAGAGCAAGGTGGTAGATAAGGGGCAGGAAAGGGAAATGAATAATCATAAGGAACTTCTCAAGAAGCTAGGATGTAAGTAGTGGATGTCTCCTGATACAGTCTCCATACTGTGCAGGCAAGGATGGCATATTTAAAATTTTTGACTATAACATCAATCCAGCTAGTTAGTTTTAAGCAGGATTTCAGATTTCATGGCTGAATATATTTAGTGCCTCTTGAACTAGAGTTTGAAATTAGACTCTGGGTTTGTAACTCAGTGTGGTACATTTCTAGCACTAGTTTGGAACCATCCCAATCCAACGTCATTCTGATGAAACCTACGAAAGTGAGGCAGCCAGGAAGCCTTAGCTGTGACTTTTAAATCACTTGAGAAGTTTGTAAGAAGCCCTAGTAGTGCACTGTTTTGAAGCCTATAGTACAATGACTGGTGTTGGCATGTATGCTCAAGGCTGATCTGATCTCGCAGTCTCAGAGATAAGTAAACCATTAGAGATCTCTAATATTCAGCATATATCTTTTATATATTGTAGCACTGGGACTCCTTGAAAGCTTTTGCTCTACCCTAAGGCCTTCAAGATATATTGTATGAGTTTGGGGGATATTGAGCATGATTTGGATATGCAGCTAACAGCACCAATATTTTTTTCTGCAGACATACTCTGATGTATATCATTTGTGCATTTCAGTTTAGACAAAAACATGAGAACAACCTATTCTCTGATGTGTACAATCCATTTAAGGAAGAATGATTTTATCGCATGGAAGGTGTCCTGACCTGATAGAGGTGTTTAGAGAAATCTGTAGAGTTTTCTCCATTTTTAGAAACTGATGTGTTTTGTAGAAGAATACTTTGTTTTTAATTTTTAAATTTCTTTGCTGTTAATTGTGTGCAATACCATTCCTTCACATTAAAAATGATATTGTTTTATTTGGCATTCCAAGGGTTTCTATTCTGAAGTATTACTTATTTGTACTTATTATTACTTAATACAGTAATTTGCAGATTGTGCTCTTCAGGTGATTATCCATGTTCCAGATTATGCTTCCTTACATGATTAAATCAAAATTTTCCACTGTGTTTAACTTTAGTTCATATAATCATCCTTAATATTGACTGTTTTATTTATCTGCACTCACTCATTCCCAGTAAGTTACAGCATATTATTAACTGAGAAGCAGGAGAAATCCAACATAATACCCTTCCTAACCTGACATTTAGTAGGTCATAATACAACCATCCTACCCTCTTGAATGTGCTGTTATTTGAAAAATTCATTCCAGAAAGAATCTTACCCTACAGGTTATGAAGTGACTAAAACCCCACAAAAGTCCAGAGCTAATAAACAGTGACATAGGTTGTTTTTTACTACCGGACCTGTATCTCCAATGTTCCACCACTTTTATACTGCTTTACTTCATTTAAACTAGTGGTGTAATATCCTGGAGATTCAGGACCCAAAGGGTTAGTGCAGAATCCAGTTTTATTTCATCTTCATTAGGGATCTGGAAGTGAAAGCAAACAACTCATTAACGAAATTTGCAGATGCTAATAAATTGAGAGAAGTTATATACCCGAGGGAAGACTACGAAATAATAAAAGAGAGTCCAACAGGGGTTTAAAAGGTGGACAGAAAATAACAACTTAGTTCCAGAGCACTTTAATACAAAATAATTAATAATTATTTTCAGAAAATAATTATAAACACAAACAAGAATGCAAATTGATTCCATACCTTAAACTAGACAAAAAAACAGTGCATCTCAGGTATTTGGCAAGGAAATTGGGAAACTTTCCTTTAATATTAGAGTCTCTCATCAATGAGAGGTAAAATATGAAGTTAGTTAGATGTATGAAGATGCCTCCATTTTAGGGATTTCACTGTGCTGATGATGTGCCTAACTCACTATACATGCCCTGTGGATTCCAGCAGATGATTATCCACAGCTTTATTAGTCTATATATTTTCATATATTTCAGACTTTGTTCAGTCACTGGGATGGGCTACTGATTTAACCTTGATGAAAATATATATAATAATATGCAGTTTGGATTTTGTAAAGATTTACATATGCCTTTTGAACTTCCATCATTTCTATGCATTGATAAAAATTTAAATTTTATTTTAGTAAACGTAGAAAGTTCTGGGAATAAAACAGGTGCACATATTACATCCCTTTGACATATAAGTAAATTTTCACACAGCCATTTAAATCTTTTGATAAATTTATTTACAGAAATAAATAGCAATGCTATTGTGTTCTAAAATATATTGGATTAGACAAAATAATTCATTTTAGCCTTTGTCCTTGAACCTCAGTATCTGAAGACATGACCAAAAAGAAATTAGCAAAAAGTGATTAGAAGAACATCAGGATTGTTTTTACATCACTGTTATTCCTACCTTTGGTTCTGTGCTTCCCCACTGTAGGGGATAATATCTCAGACATACACAGAAAAAGAAATTATACTGCTTGCTTTGACTAATTGTAAAGTCACAGTCATGAGTTCATTAGGACATAAGGTCATTCAGATCTGAGCCTGAAGTTTGTCAGTTATTTTGAAAGCTAATCCTTACTTCATTTACATTTAAAATGCTAAAAATATAATTACGTTTTTCATTTTGTTTAGGATATTGTCCAAATATAATATATACATATGTATATATAAGCTACGTATATAATATATACATATATAGGTCTCTGTATATGAGGTAGGTTTTGTGACAGTGTCTGCACTCCAGCAGACAGTTTCTTAACGAGGGTACTTTATAATCTTTCCTCTGGTTTATTTGTTCAATGTTCATATCCAACAAGAAACGGCTCCTTCTCTATTCCCAATACAGCCATATTTCTTTCTCTTCTGCCTACCTTTTATTAGAATGATGTTAGCTGCAGTAGATCATCCACTGTTTTTCCCTTCCCTGTACAATTGTGTTGAGGAATATCTGGAAAGATTTCCTCTGTCTCTAGAGACTCTTTAAGATCAGACTAGCTGATCATCTCATCATCTTTTTGTCCCTCAGCTGGAGGTGACCTAGAGCTTCACATTTTGAGCTTGATATTCTCTTGTCATTGCCACTCAGGCATATGTATCACAGCTGTGAGGTGGCAAACTTGGACAATTATCAAGCTTTCATTACATTTGGGCGTGATGTGAGAGAGAAGAGCTGTAGCATCCTGAGTCACCAATGACCACATAGACAAGAGAGGGAAAGAAAATAAAGATTATGTAAGGTTGGACCTCAAGTGTGCATTTTTGTGTGTCCGGTTGCCTAATGACACACATCTGTGAAATCAGCATTGTATGCCCTCTAAAAGAAGAGTAGTTCAATTTGTTGATAGTACTGTGGATGGCAGACTGCAATTTGATCAGCATTCACCCAGTACAACTGAACTCAAGAAAAATGGGAAATACTGAAAATACATAGGCTTTGCAGACAGGCAGAAGACGATGAGCAATGGAACAGAATTTCAGCTAATGTCTGTGGTATGTCTGGAATCTTCATCAGAGACACAAATTAAAATTGACTTTCTTAAAAGTAATATAGGACTGTCAGAGAAACACTACTGGCTGCACTAGAAAAATATAGTCAGTGCTTTCTTTTTCTTATTTATTTGCTTTATGGGCATAAATCAGTCATTATGATTTAACATACAATATTGAATATATCACCTTCCCCTTTACAATTCCACAGGTATCCAAAGAAACAATCTTCTTGGCTGTCAAATGCATGTACCTTGGAATTGCATACCCATACATTTAGGCCCAAGATCTCTGTCTTTCACCAGCTGGAATCTTCTCATTCATCAAACCAGGTCAGGTCATGCATGGAGGGATGTGTAGGTGGGCTTCTTTGGCTAGGTTCCCTTCCTGGCAGCTAGGGAATGCTGACTGTGATTAATTATGTTGCATTTACAGCACTGTATGAATCGCTTTGCTTTTGCCACACTAGATAACAGGCAAAAGAAAAGAAACCATTCAAAACCTTTCAAAGCTATTAGGGCACTAACAATACTCAAGATGCAGATCTGGTTTCTTTATGCTAGGAATCAAAATATGTCAAAAAGTAATGATGTAGACCACAGCTCAGTTACACGTTAGGTGATGAACATTATATACTTTCAGTTTAATAAAGGAGTTACAACATTAAAAAAGCACTGAGAAATATCATTCTTGTTTTCAACCATGATTATAGCTCAGTATTTGTATCAGGAATATCTAGGATCCAGATCGAAGTAACATCTTCTAGCCAAATAGACTAACAGCGATTTTAGCAATACAAAATAAAGGAAAATTAGGAAATGTCAAAGTTTAAATTTAATTTAAATTTGCATAACTTCTCTAAAAACTATTTTTCTCTTTTAAAATCTTATGGACAATGCCTCTTGCTGTTTATGCAGAAGATGAAACAATGTATTTTTTCCTCTCTCTGTGTCATATATTATCGCAAACATTTTTTACTTTTTACATTTCAAAATAAAAAATGTCATCTAAGATTTGAATAGGAGCCTACAAGACTTCTTTTTTTTACCATCCCAAGGGCTGAGTCCAACACAGTTCTGAGAAATTCAACCCAGATCAAAAGAAATATTTAATTGTCTAATAGTGTCTGATCCACAGCTTGCTGGATTAAATAGAAATGCTCCCATGGCATGGGAACCACAGTGGATTTTGAATCACATCCTTATTGATTTTTATGGTGCCCTCATATTTATTACTCATCATATTCATCACTGAATGACCTACTTAGCCCTAAAAATCCAGCAATGCAGGCAGAACTATTACTGCCTAATGCAGCTTTCCGTACAGCACGGTCCAGGGAAATTAGCATTGAGTCTGGTTCTTCTCACATTTATGTCTATATAAATCATAATTATTCCTGCTGAAGATAATCAAATTAGGGTGATGTGAAAGTGGAGTGAGAGAAACAGGATCAACATTATTGGCTGGGTCAAACTCTTGTGGCCCTGGCTGAGGGAGGGGTGACACAATGGTAAAGACATGCTCAACTCTTTTCTTCTCTCAGTTTAAGTAGCTTTGAGCCCAGTCTAGTAGTCTGTAGCCCGCTAATCCACATCAAAATTCAAAACAAAAACACATTTGAAATATATTCTGGCCTTCATATCATCTGTGAAGATTTATATATTCCTGTGAGGGAAACAGTAGACTGATCAGAGAAACTAAATATTCAACTGGTTTTAGTCGAAGTTACTTAAGATATTATTACCTTTGGCTGTCTGCCTTGTCGCTCTGCTCGAGCTGAAGACACCAGAACAGACACCCCGCTGTGTCCCATCCACCTTTTTGCACAGGCCTGTTCTTTTTACCTAAAGTCACTGTCTTTCATTATTCAGGGTAATATGGTGAGATGCAGTGGGAGTGGGTCAGCTAACATAGGATATTTTTTCTCCTGCAATGGGCCACTAAGTTCTAGTAAGCAGGAGAACAGATAAGGAGGGAATATCATGTTTTATGACATACAAGTTAAATCCATTAGAGAACATCTGTCTGTGCCCTGAATAAAAAGGCAAGCTACACCTTCATCATACTTAGGAGAAAACAGAGAATTCTGTGGTCAAATTTTAGGTTTAAAACTCCGAAAAAAAAAAAAAAAAGCTACAGATATCTTCTGTTCTCAGATTCCTCCCAAAGTTCACCAAAAAATGCAGGTTATACTTTTTTCCTCTAAAAACATTAAATGGAGATGAATTAGATGATGAAATTCCATCATCAATTTGCCCACATAAAATTTTCAATGTTAGCTCTCAGGTCAAAGAAAGATATCAACAAATTGTTCCCAGGAAAGTCATCATTAAACTCACTACTGACAAAGGATTTATTTTTGATTCAGTCCCATCTGATTGTATGTGATTATATCTATTTCAATGTCTCATGTAAAAACAGGCAGAATAAAAGTTTTATAGCATGGCAATCATAATCTAATACAGAATCTTTTGTCATGCACAATTCACATTCTTTGTGCAGTATGACTAATATATTCGAAAAGTTGGAATGCTATAATGCATTCCTTTTGAAAGTAAGATAAAAATAAGAGATATGCAGTTAGATAAAAGTGAGAAATAGAATGCACCAGTTCCTCCAATACCTTGGCTTTACTCTGAACTTTCAGTGCCATCTGGTTTAAAGGCCAAATAATTCTGGAGAGGAAAAGCATCCAGGAGTGATCTAAGAATAAGAATAATCTTCTGGTGGTTTCGAAGTTCTTAATACATTTGGTGCCTCTACTGCTGACAGAGGAAATGGAGTGAAGATGAAAAACAGGGTGTGTAGCTGAAAACAGCAGCACTTTGATCTCTGGCTGTACTTTTAAACAGCTCTGCCTCCTTCAGAGCCTGCCATACATTCAATCAGCTGTTATGTTTCTCTAACTAAGTGTAGGAAAAATTGCTTCTACAGGTGAGAACAGGGTTAAAATATCTCAGTATGAGTTTCAGACTTTACCTACATAGTATCCTTTAATCCGTGCAGGATAGATAATTTATGGTCAAGTATCTGGTCCAGTATGTATTTGTTGTTTTTTAACAAATTACATAACAGTAGGTGTATTCTTAACTCTCACCCCCATATATATCCAAGTTTAATCAAAAGACTAGACTTATGTTGCTGGTAACTGAATTTATGTAGTATATTTTTAATTACAATCTAATACTATTTTACGATCAATCTTACAGCCTATTACTATTTATTATATGTTATTACAATAGTCAATTATCATTACAGTCTATTTCAAATTTTTCTTCTGAGATTATCATCAGCTAACAAATTTTAGAGCTGTTCTGAGCTTTCCATTTAATTCTGTTAATCCTTGAGTGGATGTGCCACCTGCTCTGTTCCTCCTAGGTCATGCAGGATCTGCAGGTGAGCACAAATTTTGTACTTTTTGTGAGTACTTTTGTACTTTTGCTGCCAATTGCAATTTCACTTAGAAAGGCCTAGCAGCTTTCTCCAGCTGCCCTGGTTCCCAAATTCTCATTTTAGAGCTAAATTTTAGTGTGACTGTGATCCTTTCTGCACCTCCATATTCAAATCTATGCAAAGGATGACAAGATGGGGATTCAGCCCAATTACTCCAACTCTCTACCTGCTAGGAGAACCTCAGCTATGCTCACAGGTTGCCCCACATGCCTACCTCCTGTATAAGAGTCTTGATATATAACCTACAAACAACTAGACACTATTTTTTCTCACTTGAAAAATTGCATACTTTCTCATATATTTCCCATTGTATTTCTTCTCCTAATTGTGTCTGTCTTTCCAGCTCATATTTAATTATTTAATTTCAAAGGTGTCTAATTTCTCTTAATGCTGTTGAAAATCCCCGTTGTGAAACTTTAACTGTTCAAAATACTAATATTATTTTAAACTATCTTAGCTACAGAAGATGAATTTCAAAATAAGGCACTGCTTATTCAAATATAAGTCAGGTCAGAAGTTCTGAAATAATTAAAATTTTATACATTAATGTGTTTGTTGTCATTTTGGCTATGCTAGATTTGTCAATGAATTATCAAAAAATACTGAAAAGCTTTTATTTATTCATACAAGGGTGATCAAATTGTTACCATAGGTGAGTAAATAAATGTCAACATCTTTGTGTTTTCTAGATGTTCAAATTCTATTCATAAAACAAGGAGAAACACTTAATGGAAAATTAGAAGACTGATTAGAATCTGAAAAATAGGAAATATTCTACATTGCAACAGGCTTGGAAAGAGACTGCAAAACAAAAGTCTACATCTATGAATATATTTATGTGCTTGTGAACAAATATATTATCAGGACCACATTCATTTTACACAAAATATCTTGCATCACACTGACATGCTTTTTATTTATTTATTTCTTGACGTGGGGAAAGAAGGGGATTGTATAGCTAATATTAATGATGTAACTTTTGTATGCTTGTCATTAATATATTTTTTCCAGATAAGATTTTTTTTTAGTCTATTATATATATTTGCAGGAATACAGACAACAGAAGCAAATTTTATTTTTGTAAAAATATTGAGTCTATAGAAAGAGGACATTTGTCATATTTTGGTAGCCCCCAAATTGTATTTGCTTAACAATATGCTTCCCTTAGTATGACCATTTACCCAACAGAATTTAACAATTCTATGCAGATAGCACTGCTTTTAAGACTATATTCCTAAGATAAGACCAAAAGAATAGTTGTGCAGTCAAGTCTAAGATATAGCTATAATACCAGGCAAATGATTCTTCACAAGACAAATGGCTCAGGAATGAATACTGAAAATTTTAGTACGCATCCATCTTTTCCCTGTCTTCTTTTGACCTCTGCTGAAAAATGGCCACTTTTCAAAGTATGCATTCCTTTACAGAAGAATTTCACCTCAAACTGAGTATGGAATATAAGAAAGAATAAAGCATGAACAAAACATACCTGTAAATAACTTTTTTCTTGCAAGCTACACATAACTACACAGTTGCCAATCAGTTCTCTAATCAAGTAGGTAAATAGTTACAAAAGTGTAAAATTCCTATGTTTAATAAGAAATTGCAAAATTTCAGAATATTAAGAAGAATAATTAAGAAGAAATAAATAAATTTGAATGTGGAGATGTTTTTCATGGATGAGTCTAACATTTCTTTTCTGATTTTTTTTAAAGAACAATATGCATTCTCTATGATGTATTGCAGAGCTAGAGCTGACATGGGCTGGTGTTTTATCTTTTCATTTGAAACATAATACAACTGATTTCCTTTTTTTTAGTTTTTAATGAAATTTTAAATGGATTAAAAATGAATGAAAGCAAAGAAAAAAGAATAAGAAACAGGATAAGAAAAATCAGGAGTTTATGTCATAAATCCTGATTCTGCTCATCTTCATCTGTTGAATTGTATGTAATTCTCATATTAGTTTGGTCTCATTATAGGCAGCATGGAGCAACCATTTTTATGGTCAGCAACTAAAACTAACATTAAACCAGCAATAGTTAATAAATCAGAAAAAAGAATACTGAACTTTAACTGTCATTCTTAAATATTTTAGTTAGATAAATTCAAATATGACCTGTTGGAAAAGCAGAAGAATTTCTTTTCAGTATGTTTTCTAAGAGCAATAGCTTGAGAAATAACGTTTTGTGGAAGAATTCCTTCTGAGTATGTTTTCTCAGAGCAATAGCTTGAGAAAAAATGTTTTGTGTTCCTCACTTAATCCCCCAAGAAGAGATTCTACAGATTCCTGCAGGATACCTGTAAGAACTAAGCCTTCACTTGAGAAAAGCTATCTTTAAAGAACCTGCAAACTGGAGCTTGGATGGGCTCTTGTGGCTGAAGAGGCAGAAAAGTGGAAAGACATAAAATATTTGTAGCTAATCCAAACGTACAAAGGCTGATAATCCATATGTTGTGTGTTCAAAATATATGTATTTACTAGCATATAGCTTATTTCATACTTCTTACTTCACACCTTCTCTGGAAAAGGTCTGTAGTAGCATGACTGGTACAGTTGGTTTACCAGGTATTTTTCTACCTGTTGAAGAAATATTTTTTGCAATGATGTTTTGTGAAGTTTTTTATTTATTAAGAAATTCTGGCAGCTACATTTGTACCATTACACTCTTATCTCAATTCTTGACTACTCTACGGATGATATTTCCCCAAAGCTACCAGAAGGGCATGGAGGAGTAGTAATTCCTTTACATCAAGAGACTGAATCTCTTAGTCTCATTTGTTCTGAAGGGGAGAAAATGAATATGGTTCAGTGGTTGCAATTGCTGTTTTCTGATTATTCCATTCAGAAAGATATCTGAAAATACACTGTAAAAAAAAGTTTTTCTTGGAGCAAGGGTGACTGTGCTCGGAGGGAGTCCGAAAGAAAGAAATGAGGTGAATTTGGAGCCAAGGTGAAGCCAATATCTTTATGGAGCTCTGCTGTTATCTGCTGTGAATAAGATTGTTTGCACAAAAACTGATGTTCAGCTGAAATTCCAGAATCTGAGCATCTAACAATAGAGAGCAATATTCCATAGAGAATATGGTGGAATAGAATAAAAGTCACATTAAAAAAGCAGGGAGATATATTTCAAATCTTGCCTAGGGTTTTCTGTCAAGTAACACTGACTGCACTGTTGTGACATTGGAATTCCATTCCCACACTGATTTTTAATACCATTCTCAGCTAATAAGTTTTTTAGTGACAAAGTCAGTTAATAATATGATCAATTCTACTTCAGGTGAATATTTTTGTCAAATAGTATTTGATATATAATATTTAATAATTATAACATTAAAAGAAAAATGGCAGTTTCTGATCATCAAATTTTTGATGTACAAAAGGCTCAGGAAAAGCTTTGAATTGCATAGAAGTGGCACATGAAATATGCTATATACTATAGACAATAAGTAATGTTGCTACACATCTTTGAAAAAAAAAGTACTGTCTGAATGAAAATACAACAGAACAAATGAAAAGAAAAAAATGAATACAGGAATACCTTATTTTCTGTAGGATTATTCCAGTTTCAAATTACCATAATGCTCATCACAGCCTGGTATAATATTATTGGGAATTTTGATTTTAAAAGCACAGCAGTCAAAGAAAGGAGAGTCTTCTTGTGAAAGTCTTCTGGATTTTGTCATGTCTAGTTCATTTAGATCTATGCTGACAGTATTTTACCAAATATTAGTGAAAATTCCTGATGTTTCTAATAAATAATATATTATTTTGTCTATTTGAAATCAGTAGAAGTTGATCTGGCTTTTTAATCTGAAAAATGTGTGATAAATCTTGAAAAGGAATTTTTTGTTTCTTCTATACTCTGCACAAATATTACACCATTGCAGATCCATATAATCCATTCAGTTCGTAAATACATGCATCACTTTGGAATGCCTCCTTGAACATTCAGGTTGATGGCTTTTTGGTTTGTAAAGTTACTGTTTTGTGTATGACAGATGTGATCATATACTAAGCACAAGAGGTGAAAATAGATCATTTGTTTGCTTGCATTCTAATTTGGAAAGAATATTAATTCTCATATTTGCAGAAATAAGGTAAATAATCGTTAACAAAGATAACAGTTCTAGTTCCTTGAGTAACTGAAAAG
>JAVCKT010003536.1:11803-24228 GCA_032273925.1 Rhynchotus rufescens | reverse complement strand
TGAATGTATGTAGGTGTCTGTCATCCAAAATAAAGCAGCTTCAGTTTCTGGAACAAAAGCTGCTGATGGTCATGAAGTTGGGCATCGTGTTTTTTGTTCTATGGCCAAAACAGAGATAAGAGAAGCCACAAAAGAAGGCAGATGGAAGGAAGTACTACTGTAGATTGAATTTAATATTACAGAGCATGTGCATAAAAATATGCACAAAACTTTAAAGGCCAAAAAGAGGACATTAGTTAAGTAGAAACTCTGACCTTTGGACTAGGTGTTTTCATTCTACAGTGAAGTCTGTACATTTACCTAGAGTTGCAGAGCAGATTTGCTATTTCATTTTCCCCTGGATACTAGACCATACTGAATTAATTAATTAAAACCAATACAACTAGAAGAGGAGGCCAAAAGTTTCCAAATTGGCCATACAACCGTATTAAATCCTTGTTTGGAAACTTAAAAAAAAAAATCTATTCCAAGTACATGTACAGCATGGTTTTAAAGGAAAATGGCCATTCACACAATTCAGACTCATTTGCCTCAAGAAATAGCCAACCAGTCAGTCAACTTGCACAATCAATTGCTTATTTTCGAACACAGTAATGAAATATTTGGCAAATCTCCTCCTTGCAGAGGTAAGCAATTATTTCAGGTTTCAGCTTGCACTCATTAGCACACTCACTATTCAGACATAGTTACTGTAACCCATTTAGCTTCATGGGTCTGGTTACCTTCATGTACTTCTTCAACAGGGCAGCAGCAGAGGTGGGAATAGACTCCATTTCTCCTCACTGTTGTTGAAGTTGTTTGGACTCCCTAGTCCAACTGTTGTATGGACTGCCTAGTCCAAACCTGTGTTGGGCATTCACATTCTTGACCTGAATCACCATCTTTCTCTGTCGAAGCAGTGCCTCTTTCCAGGCCTCCTAGACCAACTATTACTTCTTTCAATTTGTGACAGTATGTTGGGAAACAGTAGGAGAAAATAAAATATATAGCTCTGAGGCTTTTGAAAAACAGTAAAAACCTGCAGAAGAAATTTAGAAAATGTGACACAAATTAAAGATTATCATAAGAGGCTGACCTAGTCACATGTGGGGTATGCTGAGTATCTGTCAGGATCTAGCTTTGCTCTTTTTTGCTTATGATAGTATGGAATAGATGAGCACATGACCCTCATGGGATCACAGAATAGCTGGGATTGGAAGGATCTCTGGAAATCATCTAGTCCAATCAAGCAGTTAAAGCAGATTGCCCAGGATCATGACCAGTTGGGTTCTGAATACTCCCAAGGATGGAGACTCCAGAACTTCTCTGGGCAACCTCTTCCAGTCTTCATACAGTTTTGCAGTAAAGAAGGATTTTCAATTGGAATTCAATTGGAATTTCCCATTTTTCAGTTTGAGCTCTTTGCCTCCTGGCCACTTACTGAGCACCACTAAGAAGAGTCTGATCCCATCCTCTTTATGCTTTTCCTTCAGCTATTTGTACACATCAGTAAGATCCCTCAAAGCCTTTACTCTCCAGGATGAAAAGTCCTAACTCTCTCAGCCTCCCATCACATGACAGAGGATCCATTCCCTCAAATAGCATTGTAGTCCTTCACTGGACTTGTTCCAGTAAATCTGCCTTGCTTGTATCACTGAGCCAAAAACTGGCCCCAGTACTCCAGATACATCCTCATCAGTGCTGAATAAACACTTGGCCTCCTTGTGACTGTGTCCTAAAGCAGCCCAGCATATTGTTGGTCTTTTTTTGCCATGAGGGCACATTGCTGGCTGGTATTCAACCTTCCTCCACCAATTAGCAATAACTCAAGAGTATCCAGTCCTGCAAGGAGAGCTCTGGAGTGTTACTGCATCTCACTGGTTCAATAACCTGATATTACTAAAATTTCTTCCAACTTTCTTGCTATTAGACAATGACATATTTGATCAGTTATGATAGATGGAGCAGGTTATTTTCTTAGAGTTTCTTTCTAATACTGGATTATATGGAAGACTGATTCAACCTGTATACGAAAAAAAAAGGAGTATTTTTTTGGTTCCTTTCTCATTTATCTATTTTTATTTCGTTATATTCCCTACCCAGGAATGTCATAGGCTAGTAATATTCTGTGATTCTATTTCACACTTACTTAGCAATGGTATTGATGACTTACCTGTGGTAGCAATCAGTCTCCTTGAAAGTGTATGATACATCCTGCTCAGGTTGCATCCTCCTTTTCCTTACTTGAACAGTGGTTAGAAAACTGTCAAAGGCTCCACTGTACCAAATACACTGAACTGAAGAGATGAAGAATTGCTTTTCCCTGTTCTCGATATTCTTCCACTAATTCATCCTTTTCCCAGTTCTCTTCTTCCACATTTGTTTTCTGAGTCTTTTTATTCTCATTCCATCCTCCTTATTCCCCTTAGATTGCCTGTCAATGTAAAATTTTAACAGCACAGTAACTATTTCTCATGCTTTTAATGACAGCTCATAATTGCTGACAAAAAGTGGAAGCAAACCATGTGAAAATGTGTATGCATAAAATTGTCATAATGTCATACACAATTCTGAGATCAGTAATGAGGAGGTTGGCCTTTTGTTAAGATATCCAGGCAGCAAATCTTTAATGGGAAAAAGAGGAAGAACCAAAAAAGAGAAAAATATAATAGAAAAATAATGGTTATGGAAAGCTAAAAAATACTGCTAAGGAAAGCTATGTAATTTTTCTAATGTTAGAATCAGAGGGAAAAACACTGTGCCCCCTGAGTGACACAGATAACATAGCAAATATCTTTGGGAGCAACGGGCAATAAATGACATTTGTGGCACTTAATTTGTGCCATTCCACTGTTATTCTGCAGAAGAGGTGGGGACTCTCCAGGGAGACGCTGCCTTTCTCACTGCAGTCCCTGGCCTCCGCAAGCAGCCTCTGCTGAGCTGCTTCTATTAGCACTGTCCCTACACAGGGGTTCTTCAGATGTTGTGGTCAGACAACCTCATCTCTGCTTAAACACTACTTAAAAATCTCTGCTTACAGGAAACATCTCTACTTACTTGCCAGACGAGGTGCCCACTCTCCTGAGGATCCTGTAGAGGAGAGAGATTTTATGAGACGTAGAGTTGTAGCTATTTCAGTGTTTCCTTTTGTTACTTCCATCACTATCTTTGGGCAACATATCACTATGCATTTTATAGACAGAAGCATAATGAAATTGCAGGTGTTGTATACTGCAGTGCTGGGTGCAATGTAATTCCATCTCAACTCTAAGATGTGCTTCAAAAAGCCTAGCTTTGCTAAGGATTTGACAGATAGTTCAATAACCCAACACTCCTGCCTATCCAGCACCGTCCAAAAGGAGCTTATAGACTGAGGAAGGCAAATGCCAGGGGAATGAAGTTAACAAGGATGAACTTTTTTTCCTACTGCTGTGAGCCAAAAAAAAAAAAAAAAAAGGATTGGTAGTGATTACAGCATATTTAAGCTTAAGCTATGAGCCACCTATATGTGCCAAAATCAAAAATGGCCCAGAGCAAACAAAGCTGAGTATCCAGTACTTACTTATCCCAAATCATCTGTTGTTGAAACCCGGTCATGTCTCCTGAGGTTTTTAGATAAGTGGCTCCAGTAATTAGAGTTGCACTTGGCCAGCTGCCGTTTAAGTCTGGCTCCCCAATTACAGAGGCCGGTCTGGTTTCCCCAAGGCAGCGGCCTCATTAAGATGTCCATGTTGGCTTCTGCAGACCCTTTCTGACTTGTCATATCCAAGGTTGCCTAGCATATGTGCTTACCAGAATCACCAAGCTCATCACCAAGCTACATCAACATTGACATTATTTAGAATGTATTAATTTCAATTAGAATAACTGGGGAGGCGGGGAGGAAGAATAACAAGTTGATCATTTGATGATTCCTTCTAGAAATGTCAAAGAGGGTGATATTTGAGGGCTTTTGTGTAAGTCTTTCTTTTTTAATTCTCTTTTTAAGGAAGACTGAGGGTAGTGAGAAGGGAGAGAGGTGCACTATTCCCAAATGGACTTTGGAGGCCACAGGAAGGAAAGAAGTGCCAGATCAGAAATATCATATGCCTTGACCACATCACTGGAAATGTGAGACAGATCTGCCTCAATGGTCTGTTTCTGTGCACGTGAAGGACAGATCTCAAATTTCCACAATCCCTTTCAGCCCACTTTTTAAAAAGGTGTCTCACCAGGTTCCCTGTTACAGGACATTCTGGCTGGCACTGTAGGTACTTAGATGACTTTCAAAAACTTACATCTTTGTCCTAGCATTTCCCATACTTAAAGCCTGTTCTCATAAATACTCCATTAACGTTCTGTCTGCAGCAAGTGTCCCTAGTGACTTGACATTTTGGGAATAAGCAGCTTACGTGGCCGAAGATGTCAGTTAATTTTAGCAATGGCAAGATTAGCAATGGCTGTTCTCCCCATCCAAAAATATGGATGGAATGCTCATAAATTCAAATGTTAGAGGCTTGAAAAGGCCGGCACCTTCTCCCTCTGGTTCACAGACAGGAAAAGAGAATGGTAATTTCAGTATGAAAAAAGTCATCTGCATACATTTGCAATGTGAGCTCCCTGGCGTGCGTCCCTGCCAGCATTGCCAGCTTTATTAGTATCTTGGTCAAATACTCAAATCTGGCATATTTTACTGCTTGATGTCCTTTGTCTTCAAATACTGTTGCTATGTCTGGCGTGTGCTGCTAAGGCAAAAATAATCTATTGCACATTTCAGAGCACTGCCTTCAGTGTAGCCTGCACTGTACCAAGCAGAATTTTACCTGGGCAGAAAGGGAGGAAATAAACAACTTTTTGTACTCTTCTGGTTTCTAGATCACTGGTGCTACCTTGGAACTGTGCTTGTGCCACACCACTTATGGGCATCATCCTTACAAGGAGCTGGGAGGATCTACAAGCACCTACTGTGAGGCTCTGCCGTTAGAGAGAGCTATATCCATTTCTCATGCCAGAATAACAGCTGCACCAAGGAAGTTATAAGCAAACATCCATGATGGGGATGGGGACCTGCAGCGTGTACAGCCTCCAGCATATCCCCATCACCGGACACACGGAATGCACCTTGCTGGAGAGCATTACTGCAGAGCAGGGGGAAAAGAAAGAGAGATCATTTTCCTCCCTGCAGTTACTCTATGTGTGGAAATATAAAGAGATTAAATAGTTCTCTGAGTTCTATAAAGAGATTAAATAGTTCTCTGAGTTCTGGGACTGACAGATCTTGGTTTTCTATAGGTTCACAAGTTTTTTACTGCAAACTAATTTTGCTTCATAACAAAGTGCAAATTTTGGCCGGAGTTCTGCCTGCAGCTGAGCAGGTGGAATGGCAGGGGAATCTGCCTTGGAGGGTTCTCATTGCACTTACCTCTCAGGTAAGTTCCACCTCGATTGCCTTCTAGATCCTTGTCTCTCTTTGTCAGATCTGGGTAAAATCCTGTGGCTGGTTCAAAAATTACTGTGGGACGACACAAACACAAGTGCAAGTGCACGTAAGCACAGTTTTCACAGGAAACCCAGTCCTTGCATCATCTGGATAATTACTGGCAAAGAAAATATGTGAACTTCAAGTGGAGAAGCCTGAACAAAACAGGCTTCCTGTCTGCAACTTTCTGTCACTCTGTTTACCAATTTCTGGAAGCAGGTTGCTCACATATCAGTGCACATCCACCTTGTCCCAGCACCAGACAAGTATTTCCGGAATCGGCAAAAACATTCAGCCCTTCTTAGCAGGCTCCCTGCTGTGAGCAGCACCTTTTTCTGCTCTTATTAAAATAAAGGTTAACCTCCGGCCAGCTCTCAAAGTGTCAGCTTATCACTGGCAAGTGGAAGTCTACCCCGTAAAGAAAAATCATCTAAACATCTTGATATTGTTATTTATGACACTCTGAGTTCAAAGAGCATTTAAGAGGATCCTGGATGAAACTGAGTGTGTTTTACTTTACACCTTAGCACACAGGAACGTGTAAAGCTAGGTGGGCTAGGGAGAAGGCAGGATAAACATATCCTTGCAAAGCCAAGGTTCATTAAGCTCAACAAGCATCTTTCTGTTCACATCAGTGTGCTTTAAGTAAGCCACTTGGAGCATCGTTGGCCACATTTCTCATCTGCTAGCCATTTCCAAGCAGGGCTGCTCCTCCTGATTTCAGTGGTGCATTGGTTGAAACAGGGTGACCCTCTTTCATACATCCAGGTTTCAGGGTTTAGTGGATACAAGCGATTATCACTGTGCCTAGATTTTCAAGGTGAGAGAAAGAAAAGGCTGACTGCCTGTTTTAAGCTGTTGGGGACAGAAGGAGGAAAACACTGATTTCATAAGGAATTCAGAACATAACAAGTAGCCATTATTTTTTTTTTCCTAGCTTTTCTTTAAGATCACCCATTGTTGTGCAAAACCCTTATTAAAGTAAGGCACAAAAGTACAACCTCTGGCCAGTGTGAGAGCATTAAAAGTGGATTCTGATGCTTTTGTTAAATTTCTCAGCATTCTTAAGGTGTCTGTAATGCTATAACTAGGTCCTTCTGCACTTGGGGGGAAGGTAAAGTGTGCTTTTCTGTTTGCTTCTCTATACTTCAGATACTGGCCATTAAAATGAGATAGACACATATTCCTGAAGAATTTCTATCTCATATAGATCCTTCTCTCCCCACCTTAGGGCTTCTTCTCTCTCTCTCCCCTGCCCCTCCACATGCTAGAGGTTGGCTAGAGGTTGTTTGTGGTGAATGGGAGAGCCCAGGACAGTGCCAATCCTGAGATAAATTAAGTTTTGATGCATTACAATCACATCCTCATAGTACTGAGGTTTCTGGAAAAAAATGCACCTCTGAGCATTTGGGAGGTATAAAAACTGACCTCTTGATAGAGCACTAAGGATCAGTGATACAAAGAATATACTCACATGATCTTCCCCTTATTCAGCATTTCAAACTGCCCAAGGATATGTCTACTTGAGACAAAAGCCTTACCGAAAATATCTTATGCCAGTCTTGGTGTCCAGTGGGGGAGACTGGCCAAAGGGGAGCTCGTGGCACTGTCTTCTGGGATTTTGCTGCCTCTCAGGTGGATTTTTTTGCTTGTATCCTGCTGCTGATGCTGACTCCCTTCTGTCTCCTCTGACTACATCCTTCCATCCTTCCCATAACTTTATTGCTTCTCCCTGGGTGACAGTACTCGCTAATGCAGACTGCTTGTCCTTCTGACTGAGTACTTCTCTGTCCCCACAGAATTATGAGGACTTCTTTAAAATCAATTTTCCTGCTTACTATTGACCTAGTAATCCATATGATCTCTGTTTTGATTCCTAGAGCAATTCTTTTCAGCCCTATACTGCAACCCCATCAGAGCTGAAAACATATCAGCCTTAATCTGAAGACTGGGGAAGGCTAGACTAATTTTATCAAGCTATCACAACTCATTCCCATCCTTCATGTTTATAGATACAAACAGAGCTCTAATAGTTACTCTAAGGCTCCCAAATATTTCATCAGATTTAGAAGTGATGAGTCAAAAACTGTGAAGACTATACAAGGTCCTTGTGTATTTCTTGGGCTGAGACTAACCCTGGAGTGATAAAATGGAATTCTAAGAGATAAGAGTTTCCCTTTAAACACGGTTCAGGCCAGGCTGTAGTCCAGACTTCCAAGTGTGTATCAAATAGAGGGGAAGTCATATGTGTATTTCACCACAGAAACCTAGTGTACAGTTAGCAAAGCAAAATACTGTGTTTCTGAGAGACTGCCACTAAGGGGCACTACTGGCAACTGCAGTAGGAGGATGGACGGACACATGTAAGCTCTAAAACCTTGTAGGCTTTACTGGCAGATTTTATTTCAGGATGTTCTCAGTCTTTTCTTATAAATGAGAGATCTACCTCGTGACTTCAAAGAAAATGTCTCAGTCAGACTCAATCCAATGATGTCCTGACTTCCCTTCTCTCACCTGTTCATCCTATTAGGTCAATGGCCTCTTTTATGATGCTGTGGATCATTTCAATGACTCTGCTCTTATTCCTTTGCACAACTTTTTCAATGACATCTTTGACTTTGCAAAATCAAGGGATGAAACAACCATGAATTTCTTCATGCTTACAACAAGATGAATACTTGAACATAAGCTCCTTTTCCCGGTATGCTACATTTGAATGCTCTTTCAGTTCCTCCTGTAATCTGAAAATAATAACAAAAAGGATCTTCATTTTTTATAAATGATTTGCTCAGCCAGCAGTCCATGAATTTATTCACACCTTCAATTGTGTATATGAAAATTCATTGGCGTATCGCTTTCTTTTCCTAAGATTTATGCAAGACAACTCATATTAGAGAGGGAAAACAGCATACATCACAATGAGCTTTAAAATGTTGCTGTTCAGTGCTGAATTTGGTCTCCTTCTCATGGTAACCTTTTGGAAGGAAAAGAGAAGCATGAGAGCAAATACTGAGGGCCTATTTTTTCATTAAAACTCAAGAAGTCACTCACTACCAGTGTGTGTAAGCTGGTAAGTGTACGTGACAGCAGACATACACTTACTTATACAAACTAGGTAGTTAACCATACATGCCTCCACTCACCTGGATCATCAGGCAAAAATGCATGTACATGCAGAAATAAAAATACATTTAACTATACAGAGCCTATGACAGAATGCAGAACGACTGAAGATTGCCTTGAAAAGATCAATTAAAATGGCAAGGTTGGTCTGATACTTCTAATTAATGAAACTTCAAGCTCAAAAAACCACTTAGCCTCCTTGGGCATGAAGTCCAGCAAGTCTCAAGTTGTGATTGTTAGTCATTTCTTAATGATTAAAGAATCACATTTTGCAACAAAGATTTTTGGGTTTTTTTAATGCGTTTATCTCACCACCAACAAACGGCATTTTACTGCTTTCAAAAAACAAATTACTTCTGGGAGTAGAACAAGCATAAGTAATTTCAGCCCAAAGGGTAATTTTGGTGAAAAGTTTTATGCAGCTGAATGGAAGGTTTTATCATGAGAACGTTTGCACAGCTATAACTATAATGCAACTTTGTAATGAATGTTAGAAGTCAATCCTTCATTACCTAGCAAACAATAGAAGCAAAACAGAAATTCTCTAGATAATTTGGATTTAAGACACAGTGACAATACATTTCCATCAGTCCAATTTAGTTTTCTTGCGTCATCAGGTCATTACCTGTTGAATGCAAATATGGAGAGTGTCTCCACAGCCACTCTTTGGGAATATCTGGAAGTGCATTAGCAGACAACCAACCATTTCTGTTATAGTAAGAAGTATTAATCACTAATCCTTATATCAAAGTATTTGATGGTGGTGTACTTAGAGCCTTCTTCCTAAGAGACAAAAGAGGAAAATGACTGTTACATTCTTAGGAATGTGCAGAGAGCCACAAAGGTCTCTTTATAATTCATAACCACATAATGGAAGGCAGCAAGTGAAGAAAAGCAACGTATTTTATTTATCAACTAGAAGGAAATTACTTTCCAGAAAACTACTTTAATTTCTTTCTTTAGCAGGGAGAAACATATGCTCCTCTGCTTTTTATTTCCTGTAGGCTAGTCAGGATACACACTCTGTGTCAGCTCATACACACTGAAGACACAATCAAGTGCTACTTTTTAGGCTTGATCTAGTGAGGGAAAGACCCTCTTTCAGAAGATGATTAAGTGATGTGGGAGAGGAAGTAGCCATTACCTCTGCATTAGTATTGTTCCCTGTGGTACATAGTGCTACAGTGATGAGCAGTGTGATGCAAAACCCCCCATTGCCATTGTACTGATCTCTGGAGTCCTTCTGGGATTCTGGGAACGGAAAGCATTCAGAATCCACAGGAAAACCTTACAAGTGACTCCCTGTAAGTGCTAATTTCTACTTCCCTCCACACCTCAGGCCATTATTCTGGAAGAAAACACCTTTGAGAAGGATTTGCATTGTGGTATAGAAACTGAAATCTAGGCAATACTGTAAACTACTAGCAGAAAATATGCTATTTCAGAACTGACTGATTAACTTCAGGATATAACCATGCTTAAACTATAGCTTGCTTATGAGAAATTAATATTTGTGCCCTTATATCTCCTTTCTAGTACAAAGATGATCAGGATAAACATCAGAGAATTCTATAGAGCATAATATTAGAATCATGAAATTACCTTGTTTTTTTCAAGCAGAACTGCAGGCTCCTTTTGCTAAAATCCAAACAACTGTCTTTATGAAATGAACTGTCTTTAGAAATGAGCAATTTGGAAGACAACTAGTCATTGGCACACAACATCAATACATTTTACTAGCTGTGCAATTTTATGTGACTGTGTATATATATATATACATATATATATACGTATGTATATATATATATATACACACTGAATAGTTAAATTTATTCTGTACTTCACCGAGTGAGCTTCTTCAGTTACTAAACAGACTTGAAAAAAAGAAAAACAAAAGCATTTTGCACTTGAGTAACTTTAGGAATTCAGACTGGCAATCTGTATTAAAGAGAGGACAGTAGACTGAAATAAGAGAGCTCTTAAGATTAGAAGAGTATTTGGTAGTAATATAAAACTTGATCTCATCCTAAAACTGCACAGGACAGTATTTAACAACCAATACTGAAATACAATAAAAACACCTAGGATAATATCAGATTTGGATGAAGATTTGGATTTACAGACCATCTTTTAACCTGCCTTTTGTTCAGCTTTTCTGTCACTTGAATATGAATCAATAATACCATTTGTCATCATGATGATCCCAGTTCACTGTAAGAGAATGCCTTTCCATCGTCAAGTCTAATGTAATGCAATTTCCAACAGTCTCTTGATAATATTAAGTTCATAACAGATTCCTGTGTCAAATTATCTGCAACTGCCAAAGTGTAAACACACCTAGATGTCTTCCAGAGCAGAGATTACAGTTATGCAGCTCAAATTAGGACATGAAATTAGCGGTGGTTGACCAATAAGATGAGATCTGTTCAGTACTAGTAGGAAAAAGAGAACCTGTTATTATTACTTAACTATTACATTTTTGTCAGGAAAGAAAAGTCAAGGAAATCATTTCTCAGTAACTGCTCTTATCACATGACCAGAAAGTCTTAACTAATGCTACTCGGCACTTGGTCAGAGAGATTAGATGCTCTCTCAAGGCTCAACTCCATAAATTATACAAAAGCTTAAGGAACATCTGCATGTATAGTCCAGGGATTTGTTTGGATGATCTTAGTGTCTTCTGCAGAAGCAGCTTATGGAGCAAGAAGCGGTGAGGAGATGAAAGCTGACAGCAAAAGGTCTATAATCATTTCACTGCAGAGAGAGTAAAATAAAGAAATCTGAAGGAACAGTATGAACTGATCCAAGTTTTCTCATTTACTAGAAAGCAAAGAGGAAGAAAAACCTTTGTAAGGCCTAGAAGTCAGGAAAATTGTCTCTGCTGATCCAGGGAGAAATCTGCTGGCATACAGAACCACTTTACAGAATTTCTGTCAGGACATGCCAAACTCCAGAAAAGTGCCAAGACTTGAGGGGAAAACTTTGAAAACCTTGTAAATCTAGATGCACTAGTGAGATCTAATGCAGCAAACACCCTTCAAGGGCTCTGAGTGCACCAGAGCAAACTCTTCTCCCCCTTTTGAGGTTTGGATGCAGCCAACTCTGACATGGTGCAACTGCATAATACTGGATCACACTTCTGTAAAGATGCTAAGTAATGCAAAAGAACTGCAAGGATCCTCATGAGGAGGCCACAACCCTCCTCTGACCCTTGGCTCGGGAGTTTGTTTGAGCTCAAGCCCTTGTGTCCTACTGACGTTGACCTTGCCTTGTGGAGATGACATCCTGACTTGGTCACAGACGTGCCCTTATACTTTAGCAATTTGGAGATCACCAGACTGTGGCTGATCCTGGCGATCTTGACTGGACTTGATCTGTTCCTACTGCTCGAGGACTGGGCCCTTGTTTTGAGCTTTGCTCTCATTACTGTTACTCTGGTTGAGCTTCCATTTCTCCCCCGCTTATCGAGCAGCTGTCCCTCACTGCTGTCCCTCACTGCATAGCTGCATAGCATCTCCTACTATGCAGACTTTCCCACTTGCCTCTGATATGAAGCAAAAGGAGCAGACACAGAACCTAAGTAGAGATGCAAGGGCAAAATGATGCCTGGTATTCAGCAAAAGCAAAGTTCAACAGAAATTGAGACTAGCATAAGGCAAGATAATGCCACCTCTGGCTTCGCACACTCTAGTTTTAGCCTTGAGCTCACTGAGTCTGCAGTTGAGCTGTACCAAGGAAAAGTTTCTTCAGAGCTACATTTCTTTGGCATTGCCACTGTACGGCACAGAGCTACGGTCTTGTAAGCCTGCTGTTACAATGCTGTCTTCTCATCATGCGTCTCCCATGGAAAAACCTCCAATTCCAG
>JAVCKT010003535.1:27567-43631 GCA_032273925.1 Rhynchotus rufescens | reverse complement strand
TATAAGTAATCTCTACTTTTTTAGCATGAAGAAGTAGGACTAATCAGTCTTTTAGAACTGTTTATTTTAATTGTGGTGCAGATACTTCGGGGCTAAGATAAAGTTTAATATAAATGAGGCACTTGTAAGACAATTGGTGCAGTATGTAACTGTAATACATGTATTTTCCATAAAACTTAGTGTGACCCTCCAGCAGCTTAAAAAACAAAACAAGTATAAAGGTAAAATAATAATTCATTTTCTCAAAAACATATATATAAAATAGAAAACAGCACAGTGCAAAGCAAAACTCAGTTAATCGCCGTAGGAACTTAAACATCATTTTTTATAGAAGAGTTTTATTTTCTTTTGTTGTATATAGCTATTATTATTATTATCAAAAACCTGTATCCTAAAATCAAATGCTGTAATACACAGCTTCAGACTAAGGATTTAAGAGAATTAAGCAGAGAGAGGCACTTTGCCACTATTTCACTGGTGATCAGAAGAGAATTGTCTTGACACAAAATGAATTTTCCTAGCACATATTTAATGATGAGCTTAATGGCAAATGTCCTAGTTTTGTATCTTAACTTTAAAAGTGCTACAAGATAAATGGTAAACTAATTGTGTTAGATGAAAATACGACTAGTTTGCTTTTTACTGGCACTTTCCAGGGTATTGTGGTTGAAGAGTAAAGATGTTTATGTGGAGTATAATAACTCTAATCCCTGGAGGCTTGGCAGGGCATGGAATATAACCACCTGTGAACCAGTTTTAACCTCTGTATTACATTCTGATTTCCAGTTCAAACATTTGATCACTTCTGGGTTTTGTTCTTTTGTATACTATTTTTTTTTAATATAATGCTAGGAGCCCAATGAGTTATATATATCTATATAAAAAAAAAAGATTTCTTTATCAGTTTTATTAAAATACATGTATTATTTATATATTATATATGTATTAGTCTGTCAACATTCACAAACTTGTAATTCATATTGAGTCTAATAGAAAAGTCTCTTCTCACTCTTAAGTCCCTTTGGAAGTAATAGAAAATTTCTCTGAGTAAGAACTTAAGAGAATGGCCCTTCATTCCGTGTATATGCATTCCTCATGGTACAAATCCTTTTATTTTTAAATCTTGATATATTTTCTTTTTTAATTAATATATCTTAGATAGCATCAGAAGGGAATCCTAGGGTTCAAATGTGAAGACTGTCTTTCACAGAACCCAGGATTTACACAGCTGATGCTACTTGCATGGAGATGGATCAGGAATAGTGGGCTGCAGGATCAGGCCCGCAGAAGACCTTAATATAGGGCTTTGTCCCACAGCTTTCTTGGGTTAGAGATTGAATGAATATTCCTCTGATTTCCTTGTAAATGAAGGTAGGAATCAGATATGCTTATATACTGTTAAGATCACTTGAACAAGAAAAAAGGAAACGGGTTTAAAAAAAGTCTTGTGGGAATTGGTACTAAATGATGAATAGTGTGTCTTTTAGAAGCACGTTCCTGAGATGCTAATTTTAGAGAGTCATATGGATAATCATACACATACTTACTTTCTATGAAGTTTCTTTCATTATAGTAGTCAGGTTTTTTTCTTAAAACTTTATATAGTTTTTTTTCCCTAAACTCCCTTTATTTGCGGCTCTGCAACGTACGTATTCAAAATAGAGAGACACCTATATTAAACAGTGCTGTTTTTAAAAATAACTAATACGCATTAGGCAAAGCGAATGAACCTTTCTGATACTTTTTTGAGAAGTTTACCTCTGAAAGATTTTCCTAGTGAATTGAGCAACTCCCTGTTTAGTGAGTAAATATAACTGCATACAAACTTAGGAACTAAGCAGAGAGTTGTGGACTTGATACTTTTGCCAGTTTTGTATTTTTTTAATTTCACTTTCTTTTATAATAGGTTAATTTACTGTAATAGGTTAATTTACTGTTCAGCAAAATACTTCAGCTCATCTTCACAGGGAGCTAGGGAGTATTTCTACGACTCATTAGACAAGAAGTCGTGAACTGATACTGGGTGCTTGAAAGAATGATCACTTGGTGCATGACACGTTGACTCCGGTTTACCTGTTGGACATAGTTCTTCTAAATTACCTGATAATATAATAAATCCAAAAAATCAGATAATATATAATGAAATTCATTATAAAATTGATTATGAAGATTAATATTAAAAAAGGTGCTATATAATTTCAAGAAGTTTGTAGTCTCTGCTTCAGCGTTTTGAGATATAACCATATTGGTTATTTTTAAGCTTTTTAAGTTTAGCTGTATAATGTTAACAGATTTTTTTTTCTACATCCTCGTTCAGACTCTGTAGTAATTTAGATATATAAAGCATTAAAATATGTAATTTTAAACAGCTATGAAGCTTTAAGAATAGGGTTTGTATTCTGGTATATTGAACGGTTGGAAATATGGGTTTTTGCACATTATTTTAAAAGCAAAATGGACATTGAAGAATTCTGGTTAGAAAGCACCACTGGTGGTGCAAGTGAAAAATTGCGGGGGTGGGGAGGAAGGAGAATTTCTTAATTTTCTATTTTTAAAATAGTGGAATTGCCCAGCTCTTCTGACAGCTTTAAGGTGATTTTCTTAGGACTGGTGGCCAATTCTACATGTGGACAGGTGATTTAAAGCTGGTGTCTTCAGTCTTCCACCTTAATCTCACTGTCTCATTGACTGCAGAGCTTGTCTGTTCAGTGGGATCTGTCATCTTTAGGAAATCAGACCAGCTTATAGAGGCGATTCACAAAACCAACAGTGACAACAAAGTCTTATGTGCCTTACAAAAGAAGGATTAGGCAGTTCACATGTCATTTTGATTGGGGAGAGATAAAAGCTGATTGCTGCAGCATGGCAGGGCACACTTCAATTTCAATTGATTATTTTATAAGACAACTATAACTCCGTTGCTTAGTCATTATTAAATGCAATTTAAAGCAAGGAAGATTCAATTTTGCGATTATTAGATTTCTATGACTTGATACTAAAAGGAAGAGCCACTTGTAGCATTGGTATACAATTTTTCAAAAGCAGTGTTTATTCACCGTTTCTGGAAAACAGGTTTAAAAATTAGTTGGTGATTATCCTGGGATTTTTTGGAACATTTTTGCCTAGTTGATATCCTGCAATAGCAATTAAAAGTTCTTGAAAGACTGTGCTAAATTCACAGCGCTTACCCTATTAAGATGATGAGTGCAGAAACGAGTGCACAAAAGGTGTCAGGTTTTTTGCAGTTTTATCAAAAAAGTATTGTACTGAGGAACAGGTAAGGTGTCTTAGTTCCGAACTGTTCTCTCTTATATTTAAAAACATAATATAATGTACTTCATGTTGCATCTGTGAACGTGGCACCCTGACCCGAAAATAGTTAGCAAATTAAATGTTGCCCTTTATTCTCATCAATGAGAATATAAATTTTTAGCTATTTGCATAATTTAGTTATGACATGCCCTTTAAGATTTGGGAGTATTAAACTTCCTTGATGATTGCTTGTATGCTAATTCCTTACCTTTTAAAAAAAAAAAAACCCTTTTTTTACCCAACTGATGCCTCCTAGTGTTTCACATAATAAAACACTGAGTCACTCATAAATGTAAACAGTTTTTTCATTGCCTTCATCTTATGTGATACATAAAATTAATATTTATGTATTTAATTTTGTGCGTGTTATAATCAGAAAGGAGACCCCTGTAAATTGAGATGTTTCATTTTAGAGGACACTACGAAGCACATTTCAATTTTCTCTGGCTTTGCTTCTAGCTTTGTCTAGCTGTATTTGGCAAAGTCGGCATCATGCGTAACGTACGTTCTCCTTTTCTTTTCCCCTTCTGTTTCCCTTGTTCATTAGACTAACTTTTCAACAACTTATAATGGGTCTCAAAAGGGAATTTAAGAAGTTTCGGTAGGCTAGTGTTTCCGAAAGTTAGCTATTGGAAATAGGCAATAAATGCAGCCATACAAGTGTTTGAAATAACGTGAAGTACCTCACAGCCAAGTAAAATGAAGAAGACTGCTCTGAGACATGCTCACTCATTGTAGTCCTTAAAGAATAGTTAAATTGTTATATTCTGTAAATATTCTTGGTTATTTTAATGCCATATAAGCAAAAGATAATATTAGGCAAGTTTTCATGTGCACAAAACGTGCACCTTGCAGTTTCGATGCTAGAGGTGGAGGTCCAGTACCTCTGAAAATGAATCTGTGTGCATAAATTATTGAAGCAGAGCTTGGAGTGCTCAAGACTGACATATAGTGTCCTTTTCTTACAAGTTCACTTTGGCCATAGAACCCATGAATACCTGAAAAAGCGTTCAATTATATTAGACTTATATCATGTAACAGTAGTGGAATTTTTTTATTTGTTTTTTAAGAAGGGAAAATGTAATTTTCAAAAAGTTATCGCGCATCAGTGTGACAAAATATGACTTAGGGGCCATGGTTGTGTATTTGAGCTGTCTGTACAGTCTTACTGGGATGAAGTAGCGGCTAAGGCCGCTATACTTTTGCACAATTTAATTTCACATGTTAATGTCATGTAACCTATTATTCTAAAGATTCAAGAAAAACAATGGATTTCCTAGATACTTGTTCCACTGAGCAAGTTTTGAAGAGAAATTAAGTGATTTTACACTCAAAACATTGTACATTCATTAGAGCGATGAAAATTTTCAGCTTCTTCTCAATGAATATATCATAAATTTAAATGTCTTCACCTATATACATACATATTTTTTTCCTTTCCCCACAGAATACAGAGTTCAATCTACACGTTTGTATCTCAATTGTGAATTGATGCATGGTTTTAAATAGACAAAAATAAGAAATTTTTATAGGTTTTTAGGATTGTGTCATCACCCATGCTTGTAACACGCTTTTCCCCCATTAGTTTTAAACAGCTTGGGGATGTGCCGCTTATTTAAGCTGCTAAATATCAACTCGTATCCTACCCTGTCAACTTTTTTGCGCCTTGAGAGCATTTCAGAGCATGCAAATGGCCATCCTTGTTCAGGCAGGAACGCTGACATGCACAAGCAATAGGATTTTCTCATGGCATAGTTACATTGCTGCTTCTCTTGGAAAGAGAAAGTAAATTTGAGGGAGGAATGAAGTACAGAGAAGGTTCTTTAAGGCAGTTCACATATAGGGTCATTAACAGACCTCTGCTAAACTGCCTTTTTTTTTTTTTTTTTTTTTTTTTTTCTTTTCTTCTTCCTCCCAGACACATTTAGGTTGTAGAAATACATCCTCAGAAACTCTGCAAATATATTATCAAACTTGGTTAGAAACAGGTCTGGAACAAATACTTGACAATTATTTATTAGGATATTGTCCGGAATAAAGTTTTTTTGCCAGATGGATTCAGCAGTGCAGCCGTGCAGGTCCCTAGGCTGGCTGCCTCTGTAACTCCCCAAGCAGGTGAGCTCGCAGCCCGCTGTTTCAGCAGGGCGGACGCGCTCGTCCCTGCCTTCCCCACCTTCCCTGGCATTGGAAGGCCGTGCGAGTTTGAGCGCAGAGAGATTCAGAGAGCTCTGCCAAGGAGAAGTCAAAAGCTACTGCCTTAAATTAACCATAGGGGAGTCCACAGATTAGGGATGGAATTGAACAGATGGCATAAAAATCCTGTGTTTCCTGTTCCCAGGTTGTAAAGCACTACTGATCTGAAATTCAGCCCAACAGGTCTTTTCTGACTCTTATTTCTTCAACCGTATAATTGATTAAATAAAGTTTATCATGAAAATTATTATTAACCACATGCATGCGTTTCTGTAAGGAACTCATGTAAGACCTTTTGCCTTTTATTTAATGCCTTTTATTTATCATTCCATAATCAAAAGAGGCACAGTTAAGCAAACACAATTAGAAATAACATAATTTATTTTTGCTTCTGTAGCTACAGCACTCATGTCATCCTGTGGAACCCACGCTCAGTTAAATAGCAGTGTTTAGTTTTAAGCAGTCAATCAGTAGCCGCTAGCAAAATATGTACAAAGGACAAGAAGGGAGAATTGTGAAATTGTTTATAAAACACATCTGCAAAAGCAAACATAATGCAGAGCAGTGTCCACGTGAAGTGTTACTTCAGTAGTGGAAATAACAAGTAACATAGTAGCACATGCTATTTAATTTCTTATAAATTCTACCCCCTGTAGAATTGTCATTTCCATTTGGAATAATGGTGCATTATTTTAATCCCAGTATCTCTTACTTGGTGAGTGATCAGCCTAGAGATGTTCCAGAACGTATCTACCAGTGCAAGATGCTTTGAGGAGGGCACTTCTCATTTAAAAAATCCCTATGGAATTCCCAGGGGAGATTATTTTATGTCATTCCACTGGGTGCAAGAGCTGTCCCAAAGCAGGTGGATCTCCAGGAGAGAGCAGGGACTGGGTTCGGGCAGGACTGGCTTGCGCCCCTTCTGCGCTGGCAGCTTGGCCGTGGGCACGTGGAGCCAGGAGCTCCCCTGTGGCTGCAGGAGGGCTGGCACCCTCCAGGAGACACTCCTGGGAGCGGGGACATCGCGGTGCCTCGGCTCAGGCCTGCGTTGCTTCTGTGTCCACCTGTGTCCTGAGGGCCGCTCCTGCCTGTAGCGCACGTGGGGAGCCGGGGATCAGGGAAGGAGGAGGCCCCGAGGAACACGGGGACAGACGTCGCTTTGCAGGGCTTGTGAAGACAGGATCCAAATGGAGGACAGGGTCACACACGAAGCCTTAATCTTGCAGACTTTCTTTAAACCTACTTCCTATTGAAGGGTATAGAATTTGGCTTGCTATGAATAAGCCTTAATTATAGTGGATGTAGGGCAACAGTTCTAACAAAATAATAACAGTGATTGTTTAAATGTGTTTTATACGTGTGAGGAACTGATCTTTGAAGCGATATTTGATGAAATCCTGTTTTGCCCACAGACTGCTGGAAAAATGGCCTGTTTTTCTTTTATCTTGTGTATAAGATGCAGATAAAGGACTAGCCAAGCAATATAATGGGGAAAAGCCAGCTTATTACCCCACTACAGTATGTGAAATAAGTGTAAAACTACACGCTTATCTAAATCTCCCCACAACATATTTTATATGCTGGAATACTGAGCCAGAGGCTGCATGTTTGCAGGGGCACACAAAAAGTACAGCTTTATCCAAAAAACACATGCATAAATTTTAGAGATCAGAAATATGACCCCAAATATTAATAAGAGTCTACAGACTGGCAGACACATTTGAAACTAAGTGGAATGAAACAGAATTTCATTAAAGTTCTTATAATAAACACTAAGACAAAATAACCGAGAGCGGATGAATTACTAGTGCTTTTATTTACACATGGCATGTTGTTAGCAATTGTAAATGATTCAAAATTGTGTTTCAAAATTAATTAGAAAATAATATTCCAGATTTTTCTTAAAAGGGAGCACAATGGAGTGATTGGCAAGCTCCCTAATTACAGCAGAACTGCCTGTGATTTTATGTACGGAGAGGGAGAATGCCTACCTTTATCCTTGGTAGGTAGAAATCTGCATATCTTCACTTATTCCAGCTACATATCTGGTGCTTCTCCTGTACTGTTATGCTAAAATTAAAACAAAATTGTACAGAGCAGAAACAAAAGAATATTTCTTTTGTTACAAATTGAAAAGTGGGGTAAAATTCTTGTATTTTTTGTTTTCTAAAACTTGATATTGACAAGGTAAAACAAAAGTCTAGATTCAGCGCAAGTTCCAGTGCTTAAATGCTCATTCTAAAAAAAAATATGGTTCATTTAGTTATGCTTCTACTAGTTATTTGTCACGGGCTTCATGTGCATTATTTGATGATGAGCAGAATGGTCCATCTTGAATGCCTGGTGTACTGAGTGTTGCCTTTCTCAAAAGTTCAAACTAGAAAAAAAAATGTAGCGGGAAAAAGGTAGTGGCAATAATTGCCATGCCTCATGACAGAAGCGGAGAAAGAGGGCAATAGAAGAAATGTTTTTTTCGCATGGAGTTTTTTTACCATGAGGCATTTTTCCTACTTGTAGACCTGCAGAGGAATACTTCTCTGAGTCCACCTGGATGTCTCAATGGAGCCAGAGCATCTTCTCTGTTTATTTTTCTATTCCATAATAACAATATGAAACAATACACGGTGCAGCAAAGAGGCGTGGCACAAAGTAAAGATATTCTGGTCTCTTTTGATGAGCAGAACTTGTCATGTCTCTGGACAAGTGGTGATTTTCTGGTGCCGCCGTCTGTTACAAGTCACTAAATGTTGTCTGTAAAGCAGTAGCGCTATGTTCTACCACATTTTATCCGTGCAAGATTAAAGACAAACCTGTCATGAGACCATCAGGTCTTTGACTACCACAAACAGGACATGGTATAGCAATTCTCCAGATTCTGGCTTAAAAGTAGTTTTGAGAATGGTCAGGAAGAAAGTATTTGTTCTCTCCTTTCGCTCTACTGTTTTCCAGATGTGATTGGGAAGAGGAAGCTGTTCCACTAATGCATCAGAAGATTGCTCTGTAATTTAAACACCATCCTAAAAATAGAGATTCCGTGTTTGATAGATATTAGTTGAAAATACAATGTAGATATTTCAGATGTGCCTTTAAAATCATGAAGTGTAACAGTATAGTTTTGTAATGATTCTTCTGCAGATACTTGCAAAAAAGAGACTTGCAGCAACATTCTGTTTTCATATGTGGATCTAAATGCTAATCTTAAATGCAGAAGGATTAAACAAAAATCTAGTACCATGCATGCACACAGGGTACATTTGATGTATGCAGTGATCTCAGCTAGATATCTGAGATTAAAATATGTCTTTTTTATTGTCAAAGTGAAGATTTTGTAAATCCGGTTCTGAAAATGTGCTCCAAATTTTAACCAATGTTCTTAAATGTGATAATACCCTTTGCCACGTGCAGCCCATCAGTGATGATGATTTCCAGAAAGGCTGGGAAGAGGCATCCTTTAATATGAGTTACCAAACTTCATAACAAAAAGCAATTTTAAAAATATTTCATATATCGTGAACTTGTGAATACACTAGCTGTCATCTCCGAAAAGGTTCATCTTCTGTGTTTGAGCAGTCGAAACAAGCTGAAAGAAATTGTGCAAATAAAATGCAGAAGATGCACAATAGTCCAAAGCATAGGATGCAAGACCGAGACTCAAAACCTTTCCATTTAATTTTAAATTCAGCTACAATCTTGTTTTATGCAAGTCTATTATGCAGAGAATCTCAGTTCTGCATAGGCAAAACGGGGAGGAGAGCTAGCAGCTTCACTGAGGTGCTGTAGGAGCGAAAATCCACTAAGTGTTCCAGGAGGTACCTACGCAGCTTGGAAAGGTCTTAGGGGTAGATGAAAAAACAATGAATATAGGTTTTGATTCACTACATGTCCTCTTGTCTACTGGAATCCACGTCTCCAGATTAAGTGCATAAATTCTTATTAACCACTCGTTTAACTTCTACAAAACAAATCCAGCATTTGAGAAACTTGATGTGAAATCCTTCCTACTCTCCATTTGGAGTAGTTTACAGAAAATACACTTTTCTTTCTGGAATCTTCATCTTTGGCTGTAGCGTGTTTTGGAAGGAAGCTACTCTTCCTTTCCCATTTTGAGGCCATCTCATTTTTGCGCAGCTAGTTAAGTATTCAGCAAATGGAGGGGCTGTAATTGAATCATATTCCACCGAAATGCCATAGCTCCTTAGCCAGCGAGTTGGTCTCTTGTCATCTTTTCTCAAAAAATACCAATCCTTCTGTCTTTCGAGTCTGTAATATAGCTTAAAATAGTTTAAGCAGCTATTTTCTCTGCAATAATTCCTATTACATTGTCTGAAAAATCTGATTTTTCTTTTTTTATGCACAATGCATAAGGAAGAAGATGCCTTTTGTTTTATCTTTACATTTAGGCATGTACTCATCTAAATACATGAAACTACTACTTTTACATATGAGCATGCTGTAAATGACTGAAAGATTGATTATAGGTTGTTTGAAACTGCAGCACATCTTCAAGGTGAGATAAATTGCTCAGGCTACCCAAGAATGTTAAATAAACCTTTATGAGAATAAATATAGTTCAAAGCAGTTACATGGCCGATTTTGGTCATCTGCAGTGGAGCTTGGGTGGTCCTTTAGGAAGGACCTTGTGGCCTAGCCCACGTGCCTCTTCAGCCAGTCTCTTGGACAGTTAATGTTGCAGTGTTGAATATGTGTGTGTATGAATCCCAACCTGACTTCCTGACTGCGTTATTTTGCTTGCGTAAGCGAAGAATAACAACAACTCCGGTTAAAAAGTTGTGCAGATATCCATTCTTGCCTATTATTTATGTAAGAGCATTATGATCTTGAAATAGCTTGCTGGCAGTAAAATTGTGCTGCTTTTCCCTTTTCTTTCCACTCTAATAGTGGAATTCAGATTTCACAAATACAAAGAGAACTTACATACGCGGATATCGATATGTTTATTTAGCAGTATTGCGGATGTCGTTGAATACATGAAACTATCTCCTTTGCTCCTATATTCTGACTTGATGTGATGACCTACTAAAAACTGCTTTTCATACAGAATTATCATTCGTTCTGTTAATTAACATCCACATCTTTCTCAGTCTCACTGTGACTCCATTTCCGAACTCATTAGCAGCAGAAGTACCACTTGAATAGAACTTCTCAGAAGAAGATCTCTTTATCTATCTTTTCTTCCAGACCACGCTTACGCTACTGAAGATAATATGTAGAGGCCTGCTTTTTCTTTGATCAAGAGCATTATGAGAAGACTTAGAAAGTTTATAAAGTTCACATTTGGGTATTATAGCTTGGACACGTGTGGTCGCCATTCATACATCCTGAAACAAGCTGAAACCTCAAGGTGCTGCTCCTGATCTTCTCTCAGGCTAGAGACATATAGGCTGCTCTTGCCTGGACGGTGATTTTACTATATAATGGTATATATGAGTTTTAAAAATATCAAATCATTCCATTTTGCTAATGTGATTCTGAAATACCTTGAGAGTATCAGGCAATCACTGCATATGGAATACATAACAGTCTGAAAATGTCGGCCTCATGAGGCATCCAGATGCTCTAAATAGATGACTTTTGCTGTTCAGACCATTAGGTGCTACACTAATCTTTACTCAGCTGGCAGTCGCATCTTGATGATATAGAAGGCAAAACTGGGTATCAGCATACAGTTCAGAAACATTTGTGTGTCCTTGTAATTAGAACACACTTTTCTTAAAAAAAAATAAAAAAACAAAAAAAAATACCCTTCTATGTCTATTTATTCTATCTTCAAAGGACTGACCAAAGGGAAATGACTTGCCCACAACACCTAGGCGAAAAGATATATTTTGGAGACTCAGCAGAATTCCTAAATTCATCCCGGAGTATAAGCCGTTCTGCTGACATGATAAGTCAGTATCTGGGATTGGTTTTTAACTGTTAGTGAAGAACAGATTCTGCCTTTATATAAGCTTACCCAGTTATCATTATTTGTAGTGGAAGATCTGTACTGAAGATTGTAACTCATTGATCCATTTTAGCGCCATCTCAGGCTCTCAATCCATATATTCAACAGTAAAACTTGAGAAGCTGTAAGCAGGAACAGCAAAGCTGACTCAGTCACCATTTGCGCTAATTTAACTTGTCAGACTCACTAGTTCTTTAATGCTAGAGTACTAGGAGGGAATTTGTTTAATGTCAGTTTTAAGTATAACAACATTTTTGGCTGAAAGCATAACCAAGCGCGGGAAGGATATTCTGGCATTTAGGATGGCAGCCTGGATTTGGGCGGTGGGGATTTAAGTCCTTCTCCCAGCACACATTTTGCACGAGTATGAAGAGTTCACGTTGTGCATGCGTCAACCCCTTGCCTGTGAAATGAGGGTGATACTTCCCTGCAGCAAATTCTACAGCACGCAGACACTATGGGATGGTGGCCATATGAGTACTGCAGGGAGTAAACAAGACAATGTGGAGTATAAATATGCAGTTCCTTTTACGAAGTTACACTACAAAGTAATGCGTGCAGTCTGCAACAGACTCTTAGATAACTTCATTCTTGTTGCAGAGACTATTTTAATTAAAGTGTAGAACTTTCTGCCTCTTTCTGTCCATTTTTCTTCTACTTCTTCTTTAGTTGTTGTGCCAAGGTATCCATGTGTGTTTCTTCCACTGTCATCTGGCTCCTTCCCAGCAGATGCACACAATCTGTTTTGCTGTCACTGACAGGGCTCAGTTTATGGAAAGAATGTGACAGAACATGCTGCTGTAGTCACTTGTACAGGGTTCTCTTTTTCGAAAAAGTAATCGAGAATAAATGCATTCTTTTTTTATTTTTTACATATGGTACAGTCATAGGGTTTTATCCAGGCTACTCTGCATTGAGTTAAGCTCAGTATTTGTTTAATGTGATAGCTTTTATAAATCTCTACTTTATGAATTATAGATTGCCAATAACGTACACAGAAAATCATCACACAGTCGACACACCTCTCTGTTTCAAATGGGTGGCAATTACCCCCAGCCATTCTGGAATAAATGTTGTAATAATCCCAATATTTATTTAGAAAATACTACACTATTTCTTTTATTTTTTACGTTCCAATTTATAAGTATTGCTGATGAGCAAAAAATCTGGAAGTAATACATGAATTATACAAAAGGATATTTATGCCTGAGTATATTCCTCCCAGTAAAAGGTACTTGTGCAATAAGAGGTTAGGTAGCTTAAAATAGCAATATGAAATATGACCGTTTTAGACTTTGTCTAAAAGAAAAAAAATCTTTTAAAACTATTATTGGGGCCACTTACTGTCATATTGCGGTAACAGGTGCTAATGGAGACCAGGGCCTATAGTTTAAGGTACCGTGTAAACACACATTAATGGTCGGCTTCTGCCTTAAAGAATTAAACAAAGTCAACCAAGGAGGTGGAATAGAAGGAGATACGGATAGTTTTGCTACTCACAATGTCCTGCTACTACGTTTGCTAGTAGGAACTGTTCTCATTGTTCAGTAGCAAGAGTTAGTGTGTTAGTTAGACTGTGTGAAAGGTGTCCAGCAGGACTAACAGTGTTTATGGTCAGATGGGATGCTCCCATTGTGTCTTTGCCAGTGGCAAATAAATCAACAGCTCAAATGTGGTAAACATAACTTCGAGTTAGTGCTTTGCTGCTTTCTGTCTCTATCACTATGAGAACATGGATGACGGGAGTAAATTCCACATTGGGCAGCTAAGGTTACAGTCACAGCTGTTAAAAAAACTGTTCACATTAAATATGTATGGGTACACTTGATGTTTATTAAAGAATAGAATTTGTTTTACAAGTTGTTGTCTGTAATTCTATTATTTTCATGCTTAATGATCTAACTCCCATCTTTGAACTGCACTTTGTTCGGAGGGATTGGTGTCTGTAGGGTCTTTTTTTTTTTTTTTTTTGTAGCTAAAAAAATTAATTCTTCAACAGTGGAAATCTCCATTAATTCCCCAAATCAAAGACCGATTTAATGAGCTTAGTGACTTGGCTGCATCTGAAGTAGCTGCGTATATACATTAACATAAATTAAATATATTTAAAGAATCTTTATTTTTAGAAGGTATTCTTATACACTATTTCTTTTGGGGATATGCCTTTATATACTTCTGTATACTTAAAACACTAAATCCCGAGCATGGCATTTGAGATTTTGTGTTCTTGATGGGATCTATATGTTGAAAGGCTATCCAGAAATATGTAGTGTTAGATTGTGCTACTGCCATGTTGGTTTGTGGTTTCTTAAAGTCATTTCCTATGAGCATGCATATATGTGTGCATGTCTGAACATATATAGATGCAGGCTTCATATATAATATATGTATGTGTGCATATATGGTTTTCAAACTGTGCTTGCATGCCTCTGGGCATGCCTTTGTCTGTAAATAAAACTGTCAAAATGTCTCTCCACAGTTAGACCTCATAAAAATAATCAGTCCATAAACACGTGGTGCTCTTTATTCACATGTATACAGTTACTTTGTAAAAGGAAAGTCTTTCTTCTGTTGTTCGAGATTTGTAGTCCTTCTATATTGTGGCACAGAAATAGAATTCATGATTTTTCGTGTTCTCATAGTATGTAATTTTGTATTTGGTATGTGTGTCTGTGCAGATGATATATATAAATATTCCAACCATTTTTTTTCTCTTGGTTTTATAGACAGGTTGGACTAGAAGATGCCTGGAAGTTGCTATTGCTGATATTCTTAATTCTCTTTTTTTCACAAGCTGCAGGAGTTTCTGCAAATAATTCTGGCTTTTAAAATTATTCCTAAAAATTTGGGAGCTATCAGAATCATTAATATAATTTTCTCCGTGAGACTTTAAATATTTTCAGTGTATCACCATGCATAAAGTAGCAAAGAAAGTTACGGGGAAGGCGGCTGCTCAGAAGGCTGCTTATGCGCTGCTCTGCCTTGCTTACTAGGTTGTTAGCTCTATTCCAAAGATGTTAATAGTTACCATGTAGCTATTACTCTTTCAAGACTAAGCTTACAGCAGGTTTAGCACGTGCATTAGAAGGTTGCCCTATGTGAAATGAATATTAGAATTTAATATATGACTAAAATGATAGATTTTGTATACTAGTGTGTGTTAGGAGAATTAACATCCCTTTATGAAGTTTCAGGAAAGAGGCCAAAATCCAAATGAAAGACCGTGGAAAATAACCCCCTGTCCTTATGTCAACACTCATTTGTCTTGTTTTCGTTTAAAGCACTTTCTTTTAAACTTACACATATTAATTATACTTTTGATGTTTAAAAAAAAAATCTGTAAGCTAACTACAGTTCAGCATAGCAATGCTTTCCTTTTGGATCCAAATGCTAAGTACAAGAATCTCAAATCTGTTTGCCTAGAACTTCATGATCCTACTTGGAACCTGATATAGTAAAAAAGATGAAATTTATGCACCTCCAGATTGGACAAACCAGATGACAAATTCTAAAGATGAGGATTTATTTTATAGCACTCCCTTCCATAAGTTTACTGGTTTCAGAATCTGTTTCAGACATCCCTGCTGAACTTAGCTGTGGATGTATCGTGAGGAAGAAAATATAAAGTCAAGATTCTTTTCTTCCTCGTTTTATATGTAGTGAATAACTTCCATCTTAAAAAAACAATCCATTGGAAAGCTGATTAGCAGAAATAAATAGATTGGGAGCTGCTTTTCCGTAGATGCTATCAGTTTTCAGCTCAGCTTTCCATTCCTTACTTTTATCTATATAGAGCAGGGAATAATATTTTCAGTCTCCCAAGTGACATTTTGGGAATAAATATTGGAGTCCCTTAAGTGGTAGGATGAAGATAGTTGTATAAACAGATATATACAATACGTAGAGAGATATCGATCTCGAGTATAAGCAAAATATGTACATATTTATGCTTTCTTGCACAGTTAAGAGTAGCTTCAAAAACGCTAAAAACCTCGCAAAAGGAATTAGTTTGTTGTACGATTACACTTTAGAAAATTAAGGTAGAAGCAACCCTGAAAAATTAAATTTTCTTGTGGTTCACAGGGTGACTGTGAGCTTTCTCATTTAAAACTATGTTCTGATGCCTTGGCAGGAGCCTGTTTCTGTTTTGGGGGTCTAGCGCCCATAGTGGTATGAGGCATTTTTCCTCTGCATCAGCTTAGATGTGCCCCATTCCCGAACAGAAGCGGCCTTTGTGCTGTGTGCTGTGCCCCAAAATGTGTTAGTCGTGGCTAGGGTGCTCCAAAGAGACTTGACCCGGGAACGCTAGCTTGTATTTCCTATGCTAGCACTGCCCCTAGTGAAGGCACTGTTTGCTCAGGACTTTTTGTCTTTAAAAATGCCTCTATTCTTTTTCATCTGGGTGCTTCATTATGCCTTACCTCCATGTGACTCCATAAGGACTTACGAGTATAAACATAATAAACAAGGAGTCAGAATTGACTGCTGAGTCTTCACATTATTTTCTAATATCTTTTTCGTAGTATTCAGAAAAAATACTGTATTAACTGTTTTAAGATGGCTGTGAATGAAGTAGCCTTTTGGCATAAGGGCT
>JAVCKT010003535.1:0-14049 GCA_032273925.1 Rhynchotus rufescens | reverse complement strand
ATTCTTGTCTTGAGCTGATGGTGGTGAAAAGTAAATCTATGAGCTGGTCTAGAAGAATGTAGGGTGATTAAAATGGCTTGAGAGTATCCCTTTAAGTTTTCAGTAACTTAAAATTTTTAACAGTAAAAATTATAGTTGCAGCTAAAATTTCAAATTTATCCTTGAACATTTTCAGTGTATTCCATAATTCTCTTGCGCAAAGCTGCAAAATGGAGCCCCCGATTCCTCTGTGCTCCTCTGTAGCTAATACACTGGACTAATATTTCTTTGTTTCCAGGGTTGATAAAGATTTTCTTTTTTTAATCGTAAGAAGCACTTTGAAAGATTTCCTCTTCATTTTTGTGATGCTTTGTTATCACGCAGCATTGCCGTAGCCAGCGCTCTAAGGATCTAGAGCCTTCTACACCATGGTAACTAACACACCTTTCCTCCGCAGAGCTGCCGAACACCCTCAAAAAGGAGGCTGAGAAACATTAGCAGATTTTTCTGCTCTCAAAAAAGGATAATGCCATAGAGATGCGTGGGAGAAACGGAATAGAGTCAGCAGCCTTGGAGCCAGAGTGGTCTTGGGCATTTGGATGGCTGCCGTCATCCAAAGCCTCGGCATTGCGATTGTTAAAAGTGAATTAAAAAATGCTACTAAATTAAATAGGCACAGAATGAATCAGCAAGTGCCATACTCCATTTCCTACCTGCATTTCCAAGTTCAACAATCAGATATTTAAAATAATTGGGAAAAAAAAACTGTAACCCTTTCCTGAAACCATTCCTGATGCAGATGGTTTTCACTTAATTATCTGTAGCACAACCTGGTTAGATAGTAGGATGAACATTTTAAAAGTATTTCATTATGCAGAATATGTTAAATCTGAAGTTTAAAAAAAAAAAAAAAGGAGGAGCTGAGATCTCTCAGCTAGTTATTGTAATAAGTAAACAACACCTCAATTTGATAATCACGCTTGGAAAACATTGCCCGAGAGCAAAGGACTGATACTTTCTTTTCATTTATGTTTGATCTGTTTGCAAACTTATCTGATTTTAGCTATGCAGAAAGGAAATTCAGATTTACAGAATAGGAAATCACTCTGACACAATATTTCCTTACTATGAGGAACTTACTTTTTATTATTCTGCTGTTACCATTGGCAGGACGTTTGTAAAGCAGTTTTATTATCAGGAGACAATGCTAAATTTGAAGCTGGCTTCTTTAAAGTGCGTACTGTTGCTCTACAAAAAATTACAAAAAAAAAATAGTTCTTGTCTGGCCTCTGTTTATTGTATTAATTACAAAGTAATACTTGATTTGCAGCTTAAATTTTATTCTTTCCTCCTCAAAATGTTTCTAGGGCCAAAGGCATATTTAATAGCTGTAACAATGCACTTGGTATTGAAATGGATTTTGTCCAGGCTTTTTGTCTATTCATTACAGAATGGAAATTAATCTCTTTAGCTTGAGGGTGCATAGTTTACCGTCATTAGTTGGGGACAGTAAAAGATATGTGAGTGTTTCAACAGCAGAGAAGCTTTGGGATTTTCGACTCTTTCTGAGATCTTAATCAAAAATGTTACTGATTGCTTGGGAATCAATGAACACACTCCTGAGGAAAAAAAGGCAGCATAACCTTAACATTATTCACATGATTTTGTTAAAAAGTGCAGTAATTCATAATGAATGCTTTCTTCTACCTTAACATATCGTAGTTTAGAATTTAAAGAATATTAAGAAATTTTGTGTCATGTGAATAGATCTGAAATGTGGATGTCTCTTTTCAGATAGTCTTGAATGTAAGAGCAGCTTTAAACGCCTCTGAATTATCTTACTGACCTCTCAGCGTCTAAAGTTTTAGCATATAGAACCTCTCAGTGCCTATTCAGGACCTTTGAAGCCATAGCTTTAAAATCAGCAGATGTAGTAAGTGATGTTTTACCTTTGTCACCATGACACATCCTATAGCCTGTAGCATTAGTGGAAACAGCATTTCTGCAAACGTGAGAGAGATTTAGAGGGTAGAAAATGCTCTTAAAAATCATCACGTTCTCCTCTTGCAGAGACTTGTAGCTCCAGTATCTTATTCTCTATTAGCATTGAATAAAATTTTTCCGATTTTATTCATCGACATGAGATTTATTTGCGACTGAATGAGTTAAAGCATTTTTAAAAATAAATTGACTAATGTCCAGTCAAACTACCGAGTTTCAAAACTTTGTTTTTGTTGGGGCTCTTTCAAATAGAAAAGAGGAAGCACTTCCTTCTACAGCATGATGTCAAGATAAAGCCACACACACGCGCGCGCACACACACACACACACACATACACACGCAAAAGTATTAGTCAAATAATTTCAGAGTTACTGACTGAATGCAAGGGGTGTAAATGATTGCAGGAAAAAATGGATAATATTTGTAAAAAAGATAGCAACCTAATTAGGCAACATTTTGGTAAGTAAAATGTTGTGCAAAACATGAGAATCAGAAATTAGTGTTCAAAATAGCAGTCAGCATCTCAGTCAGAGTTATGTGTTAATTAAGTAACGGGCTTCGATTTCCATCCACGCATATACGAAAACTATTTTTATTGATATATTTACTCAAAGAATGGCTACAGACTAGATTTTGTTTTCCCCGCCGTGAATGCCAACTAGTGCAACTGGCTGCAGCGTATGTTGCTCGTGCTTGTGCGTTTGAATAACTGCGAGCCCAGCGCCCGCCCGGGGCTGCAGGGCACAGTTTTACAGTACTGTGTTTTCTGCAGAGATAAGGGCAGGCTGTGTTTGCAGAGGAATGTCTTGACAACAAAGTGTATCAATGAAGGCCACCTCACTCACAATGAAGGTCTGTCTTCTAAAATAGCCCCAAAACAAAACAACTGCTGTGTTTTAGTGAGGGTCTTATCTATTTACAGCACCACAGTCCGAAAGTAAATAGTGCTTCGGGACCCGGATCTCCCTAAGCCATAACCCCAAACCTTGAGGAAATGCTATAATTAGGATTTTTTTTTTCCCATAGATTTTTAAAACATAGTATCCATTATCATTGTAAACATTCAGAAACACGAACTGATATCTCTTTTTAAAATGCAGAATTTTGATTTGTGACAGCTGCATTGGATCTTTAATCATATATTATCTTTATGGGAGCCTTTTTCTAACATATGTTAATTGGCTGTTTTCTGTGACAAATTATGAGCTCTTACTTTGATGAGGTTCAATTGCAATCATGTTGGAGTTGAGTACGTAGAGTTTCCAGCCCCCGCTGGCTCCTTAAACCACTACAAACATCTGCACGTCACTGCAGTGCTGAGTAATGGCAGGATTTGGGTTGATCTGATTTCTGCACAGGCTTTTTTTTTTTTTTCTTTTTTTTTCTGCAGGATATTTTCAGCTCTTTGCACTAAATCTGTTTCAGAGTTTGCTGTTTTTAGCAAGAGAATGATCTAAAATTAACATCTTTTACGGGATATTCAGAATACAGTAAGAAGTAATTTACAGCACAGTATACTCAAAATCTCTTAGTTTTCTGCCATTTGATTGCAGTATTAGAAATTCTGTGTCAGTTGTTGTACGTTGCAGTTAAAAATTATTGTAGTCCAATAGAATTTGCATTCGTGTTAGGTTATGTAATTATGTGATTATTTATGAAGAGATTTATATCACTTTTATTTCTTAACTTTTTACAAAGGAAAGTGTGTTTCCTTGCTGGACAGGAAGCATGTCTCATTTTGTTTTACATAAACTAGCACATCTTCCTGCCGACAAAGGAAATATTGCACTGAAATTTAGTGTCTTTCTGTCTCCTTTGTGTTTAAGGAATATTATGATTACATTTATAAAGCACGTGAATGGAAGAAATACGTAGAGAATATTTTCCACAGTGCTTAATGACTTAAAAACAGCATTACTTTGAGTCTTCTTGCCTTTTACATGCTTTCCTGACGCTGACTGTGTGCATGAGCTTGTCTTTTGTGGCAATTAATTACAAATATCGAAAGAGAGAAGGTATGCTGCATTGCAATAAGCTAGTTAGAGTGAATGTGCAGAAATAAGAGATCTTGTGTATTTTCATATATGGAAAGCAGCTTGGTCGTGAAGCAGCTAGAGCATCATCTTCTCAAAAACTGTGTCAAACAATATCAATTACACCGCAATTAATTTAGCAGAACAACACACAGCTCAGCTTTGACCTAAACCAAATGGCAGTAGATAAATCTGTCCCGTTTGTTCTTCAGAGGAATGATGGGGGTTAAATTTCCAGGCAGGTGTTAGAGTTTAGAATAAGAAGAGCCAGATGTGTATGGAAGCTCCTTCACTCTCCCGAGGCTGCTTTTAATTCAGCTATTTCCCTGGAGTGCCACACAATCAATGAGCTCCAAATCCTGGGGCTACCTGCCTTTAAAGGCGGGAAATGACGGGAACATTTCTTCACAGCCCGCTGCTGAGCACACGTGGAGAAATGAGAGCAGAAATGCAGGCTGGGGAAAGGCTGGCTTCAGGACTTGCCCACGCCCGGCCCGGCCCTGCGAAGCTCCGAAGGGGTGATGCTGGAAGCCCTTGGAGAAGCGTGGTGGCGTACGGAGCAGCGTCGCCTGGCGCGGGGCTGTTTGATGCCGCGGCCGTCCCAAAGGCGCCCGATCCCGATGTAGGTCGCGCGTGATGCTGGCAAGGCGGCGGCGCTGCTCCGGAGCCGGGCCGCGCGGGCGGCTCCGCACGCGGCAGCGGGAAGGGCCCCCCTCCTCGCGGGCTCTGCGCCGGCGCCCGGGAGCTGGAATTCGGCAGCGCGCGGCGTTGGCTGCCACTTGCTCACATGAGCTTAATTGGCGTTAAGGAAGCAAAGCAAGGTAAAGGAAGGCGTCCAAATGAAAGAGGGGGCTTGGCGCTTTATTGGATTTGGAGGCCTGTGAGCCATGTGTCTTAATTGGGGCCAGTTGGGATCATTTAATAATTGCTGTCAGAAGATCAAATTTAATTCTCTTTATAAAAAGACCACAGTGGGATAGAGTTAAACAAATTGTCATCTGAGGTTTCAAATGAACGAAGCTTTAATTAGGTTGATTAGGATGCTCTGAGAGAGAGAGAGAGTAAGAAACAGGAAATTGATGAATCTGCTGTGTACCATGTTGGACTTTATATGACAGTACTGTCAAATATCTTTATTTCAAAGAGATATACATTAGCATAAAGGGCTACAGTGCTAGAACAACATGCGTATAGAAATGCTTTAAATGTATAAGATAATTACAACTTTCTAAAATCGGTGATTTTAAACACAGACACTAACATCTTTATGATCATCATCTTGCCCCTGACATTACTTTTACATATTTAAAACCTACTAAGGGATCTTCTATAATTGTTTGCTTACTGACTGCCTATGGCAGAGCAGAGTTACAGTGTATTTACTAGCAGGCCTCGGAATTTCAGTATTGTGTAATAGATATTCACCTTAATTACTTCTCTGAACATTAGCATGAGCAAATGCCCAGGCTTCTTATCTCTAGGTTTCCAGCAGAAAAACAGTCAAAAACGAACGTGGCCTGAAATATAACTGGTGGAGAAGGGAGCAGATCCCAGCCGTGTTTGTCTCCCAACCATGGATTCCATTCTTTACAGTGCACGGCCTGCTAATTCTGCCACAGCTTTCTGCTTCTAAGAATATTTTGTCAGAAATCACCTTGCATATCAATAGAGCTGGAAAGGAGTCATTTCTGAGAAAACATTATGTACGTTCAAGGCCACAGAAAAGATTTAGCTACTGTATCTTTGTATTGATTGTGTTCAGGGTTTTTTTTTTTTCTGCATGCTTCTGGGACAATAATAAAATGAGCAATGCTGGCAGTGATCCGTTTAGAAAAAAAACGCTCACCCAAGGCAGAACAGAGACTGTCAAGCAAATTGCGCAGTATTTCCCTGTGCAAATTAAGCACATTTTGTATGTCTGTTTTCTACTGATACTTGTCAGGGATGCTGACTTTTTGCTTTGGTTCTGCCAAATGCAATGTGTTTTGTATGTGTAAGAAATAAAATAAATAAATCCAGCTGCATGGGCTAATGGAGTGGTTACAGCTGGGGTTCGGTAGGCAGGCCCTGGTGCTCGCATGTGGCTTTTGCAGTTCCAAACAGTGCCAGGTTTACCTCTGTGGTAAACACCTTGTGTTGCAGAAGAAAATTTGCTTCTGCAGGGCTTGAGGTTAGAGCCAGTAGGCTCCCGTGCTGTGAAAAATTAGAAGCAAAAAGCCTCCTGTGGAAAAATATGGATTAGTTACCTAACATAATTTTCAAAAAGGGAATGTGAATTATGATGTGGTTGAACAACACGCTAAAATAGGTGGGATTTCTTATGCTTTTTAAGTGATTCAAGATGTGTCTTTTGTATCCACAGCCCAGTTCTTGAAGATCTTTAACATATCGAAGCATAAATCATTGGCATGTTATATGTCTTATGTTTTCCAGTTCTCTCTCTTTCTCATGAATATTGTTAACACAAATATATTTATTGCTCGCCCCTTCCTCTACCACCAAGGACAAAGAAATCCGTGGAAGGTCCCGCTAGGCCACAACAGCCGAGAATCCCAGCCTCAACAGACAGGAGCAGCCAGTTGTTTCAGGCACCTGGCCCATGTCGTCTTCCACTGGGCATCTTTGTCCTTTTTCCCCCCGTACAAATGTCAATGTTATCTTTTCTTTCTTGTAGCATTGTCAGCTTGCACATCTTTTCCAGCTCCAAACCAGCGGGGAGCATTGGGAACTTGGAGCGCAGAGCGATGCCTCTTGTCAAGCTCTAGCTCGGAGGGAGAAAGAAGTAGCTTTGGCAAAAGAGCAATGGTGTGAACGTGGCACCAGCGAATGCGGCAGGGCACTTCGTGCCCCTGCAGCCTGGGCCCTGTAGCGGATACCTCATCCTGAACGTGCAAAATGCTGCACCTGGCTCGTACTGCACACGCAAGGATTGCCTTCTGTCCTGTGGCTTAGCTGGGCTATCAGAACTTCGTGATTACAATATTGCTTTGTGCCACTATCCTATTCTTTCCTTTTTTTTTTTTTAGAACGGAATAAATTTCGAGTTCATGCATTGCTATTTAGAATGTGTATACGTTATGTATTTAAAAGCAGCAACCTGTCCTAATTTCTGAGCTTTGTCATTAGAAAAAGACATATATGTCACAGAGAGAGGCAGTTCCTCACCCCTATTTAGTGAAATGCAGGTGTTTTCATTTTTTTATTAGCCTTATTATGTACCTGACATAGATTTCATCTCCTTTTGTCCTTGGGAAAAAAATGCCTAAGTGGGAATGGAAGCATTAACGTAGACTTTTCAGCTGTCGTGGTCATTGGGAAGATTGATATATTTCCCTTGCTCCCCTTTTTCCCTTTTTTTTTTTTTTTTCCATTTTAAGCCTACAGCTGTCTCTGGGCAAGCGGTGAGTTCAGGGAGAGCTATAGTTTTTGTACTCATATTTATGATATTAACGTTTACACTGAATGAAGGCGCAGTTAGTGGCTCAGCAGCTCTCCACCATGTTGCGCCGTCTACATTTCCGAACGACTATATTTAACTCTTGGCATTTCTGGGAAGGTCAGGAATTAAAAGGAAGAGAGTGTGCGTCTAGATTTGGGTATTCGAGAGAAGGGGGAAGCGGAACATTTTGGTGCATGATCATTCCTCTCTATGAACTGATTGCCAGGAGAAGGATGTGTTTGTGGCCTCGGATTGCTTTAGGAGCTAATAAATGTGCTTACAGGAAAGTTACACGTTTAGGTCCACGCTGTGGTAAAGGCAGCGTCCCTTTCTGTCACGGTGTTGGTGCAGGTGGCACCGTCTAATGGCATAAACAAGAGGAGGTTTCTGGGGAGCAGTGATATAATTTATTAGACTAGCCTCTATAGCTGGAAAAAAATAGACTTTGGGTACACTGTGGATCCAAAGAAGGACTTGTGCACCCAAAAGACCATTTATTTTTTCCAGCTCACTTAATCTATATTCAATATTCCCCCTGCCTACAAAGCTTGTCTAACTTCTCTTTCAGTGCTAGTGATGGATCTGTTCTCAGGTTTGCATTAGGATGAAGGAGTAGCTTCATAGAAATCAGTGGCATTATCTGAATTTAAAATTACATCTAGCTGAGAGTCAGGCCATCCTTGACATGTCAGTGATTGCTGTGGGTGTCTGGATGAGTCATATAGAATAAAGTGTTTTGGTGCAAGAAAGTAAACACTAAAACAAAATAAATAAAGGTCTGACACATTCATAATAATCGATTCATTCTGAATCAAATTTTTCAAGTCTGGAAAGGATAACAGCAACTATTTGCTGTTGAATTTGACAAATTGGCACATGCAGGTTTCGCAGTCTCCGTGTTTCTCCCAGGATTTGGTCATATTTTGAGGAATTTCTCCTCAAAATTTCTCCAAGGTGTCTATTTGAAGGCTTCCTTCCGTATTTGTTTGCTTTAGTTTCAGCCTCGATGCTGCAGTGCGAGTCGGGTCAGATCCTTAAGAGCTATTGCCCCCTTTTGGCTTGAAGGGCTGGCCAGGCTCACAGTGCTCAGACTCGTGTCCCGGCCGTAGGGGAACACACTAGAGATGCCGGAACTTTTTAAAAACCATTTTTGTACAAAACCATTGTGTTTCTCTGAACATGATAAACCACAAGCATTAATTAATGTGCAATACTAAGTATCAACGCTCAGCTTCCCATTAGAGTCCCCTTTGTCAGGAGCTCTGAGGCTCTTTTTCTCTTCTAGCTTTACTCTCTTACCAGTATTATTTTTAACCAAGCACTCTCATAATTTCTCCCAATTTTATCCCTCTTTTTCATGGTTGCAAATGGCAAACCTCCATAAAGCAGTACCCCAAAAAGTTCTTTGCTGTCTTTTATTCAGATATCCATGTCCATGCCAGCACAGAAGTTATGCTCATCAGAAGTAACCCTACCTCCTGTATCTTATTTCCTCTTCCAGCCATTACTCCAACAAGCCTTAAAATGGCAACACCATAAGCAACATTGGCAGTCAGAAAAAATAAATCATACAATTTTAGACATACCATTTTTCTGTCAATATATATTTCCATCATTAATCTCAAACAATTTTATTTGCATCCAAGTTTTGCCTTGACAACTTTTGTCACTTGCAGTTCGATCACGTTGGAAGGGCTTTCTTTCATCAGCCCTCTTCATGATGTCTCTATTGAATTGCTATCAGGGAAAGGCCCACACATTTTTTTTTTAATGAGGCACTTATCTCAGATGTTCTGCTTCTTAATTTCTGTGTTGATGATCCCAGTTTTAAGGTTGCTCCATCCTGAATTCTGTCCCTATTCTACTTCCTTGGACGATCCTTTCTAATTTTTAGCTTAGTCCTTGAACCAAACACAGTGCACAAGCACTTACCTGCTCAGTATTTTGGAGACTTGGGGTTGTTTTTGTGCTTGGTCCTGCTGAATTATGCCACAAAAAAATCCTAAAATTTTAAATTCTAAAAGCTTCCTGAAATGTGTAATTTGCAAATATGTTTGGTATCTTTTTAAAATAAAATTACCGTGCTTCTACAATACAAATCTTATTTCCTCCATACAAAGATGAAGTAATGATAGAGCATAGCCTTGCAATAGCAGAACTTGGTGTTTGCTATTAAAGATAGGCAGGCATGAGTGCAGTGCCCACCGAGTGGGAAAAGGGAGGGCCCTGGGCTGGAGGGGATACCATTCCCAGGGAACACGCCGCGTGAAGCGTGAGGACACACAGTCTGTGCAGAGCTGAGCAGCAGCATTGCCTGCTTTCCCCAAAATGAATGTCTCTTCTCCAGCTATGTGTCTGCTGCTATAAGATGGATCGTTGAGAGACTGCCATCTCGAGCGTTCTTGTCTAAGTGGAAATGCAAGTTTGCTGGTGCTTTGGTAAATTACAAGAGGAAGGTAATTAAGCACCTTCCATGATAAAAAGGAATCATTTTGGCCAGCAATCTCTGTTTGCTTGAATAGAGCAGAATCTAAAGCCGTCGGCCCCTGGTATCGGCGCTGAGAGACATGGTGCCCAGGTTCAAACAGTGATCTGAAACGGCAGTGAAGCAGTTTTTTACCAGTCACACTTGGAATCCCCCTCAGGATTCCTGATTTTTAAAAGCCGTTGTGGGGATTCATGATGCTGACCACAGACTTCCTCGCGTACAGGCACCGGTAGCACATCTGCAAGCCTCGATTTAACCACTGCCAGAAGCTGCTTTCAGGTGATGCAATGAACTCGAGAGATCTCAGCCATTTCCCGTAATAAGCCAACCATCTCCAAAGTCCGTTTTATCTGTGTTCAATACCGCTTGCAAGCTACAAGCACTAGTATCTTACTGTGTCTGAAAGAGGTTTTTAAATATAGCTAGGCCAAGACCAAAGTCGTTCCAAGGGACTTTTTGAGCACAGTAAATGCTAAATCATACTCTGTTGACCACTGAGATGGTTCCCTTTCTCCTCCAGCCCATTAAATGACAGACTGAATTTGTAAAATGCCTTTCCTGACATTTATTACACAGCTATTAGCTATAATGAAATCCAATCCAATTATTAGCTCAAAACTATCCAGACTCCTAGCTGAAATTCCAGCGGTCCAGTTTCCCTGCTCCATTTTCAGATAGGTTCACATTCCTAGTCACTGTCTCCATTTCAGACCAATTAGGTGATTCAGTTTTCAATCCCTTATTCCCTTGTATTATTAGCTTGTCTGATTCAATGAAGTGTTATGCTTGAGCCAGTCTCCCAGGCATTTCAAGTATCCTATTCCATATTTATTTGTCAGACTCCCCTTACATCTGTCTAACTGCCGTCGGTGTAGCACGGGCCTAATCCTGAGCCCACAAACCTTGTCCCCCAAGCTGTTTGCTTTCCATTTTTTGAAGCAGGTGATGAGGGCACTTGTTCATTGTGCTAGATTTAAAGTCAACTTTTCACGGGCACTTTTTTTTTTTTTTTAAGTATACTAGCATTTCACTCAGTTGTTTCCCTTAAAATATGTTTTACTTCTTGCCTTCTTTGCTTAGCAAATCAAACACTCTTCTTCATCTAAATTTTCAGAGATGTTGTAAACTCGCCAAGGCTTCCTTTCTTCACCAAGCACAGCAGGCGCATATCTGATCTTATTGGGCTCTCGGCAATCAGTTTTCATCGAGATTTCTAGGGGTTGCTTCCTCTTTTGGTGCACCACTGCAAGGAATGACTCACCAGCTGTGGCAAATTCCACAGTCCCTCCAAAGGCCCTTAGCCTCTCTTAATGGATCTGTATCAGCAAAGCCAGGGTTCGTATAATATCTCTGTGGGGTCTGAAAGCCCTTTGTGATTAGGCCTCGTAGACGAGTCTCATCAGCTGGAAGGTAAGCCCGACTTACCCTTTCCTTTTCTTGTAGGCGGGGATCAGCTGAGGCTGGTTAAGGGCACGCAGCAGCTTAAATTGCTAAGCGCCTGCAGGCTCTATATTCCAAAGTGGAGGAGCTCCCTCTTTTCTGAAGCTAGGCTAGGCAGCTGGTAAGGCTCCTTTTGGGAAGGCACTGGCTTTGCAGGTATGTTGGAAAGGGTGCTCTGTTCACCCAAGCAAACTTCAGGGGAAAACCTTGCAAAGCAACAGCAAGTGAAGCTCCTTGCCTTGGCTTCAGTTCTTGCTTTGGCATAATTTGGTCCTATAATTTAGTTGTCTGATTCTCAGGAGCTGAAAATATCCTTCCCATAAGTTTTAGAAGTTCAAATAGCACAAATTTCCCAATGCTTAATCTTCTCATGCTGCTTCCTCTTAATGCATACAAAGGATAGTATTGATTAAGAAAACAGTGAATTGGTCCTCTTTTCATCTGGAAAAAGAGAAGAAAAAGCAAAAAATGCATTTGGGGTAAGGAACCTATAAAGAAAGAAAGGAATTTTCTGAAATTTATTGCTACCTTGTAAATATAATAGGGATGTAGCCAATGAGAAAAACAGGTAAACTGTATCTCCTTAAGCTGAGATTGTTTATTTTTTGTAGGGGAGAACAGAACATCTGTATTTTTAACAAACAAACAAAAAACAGGGTGTACCAGTTTGGGGACAGGATCTTACAAATTCACAGATACTTTCAAAACCAGTAGTAAAATCAGTAGACATAATAATTCAGTTCAAATTATTGAAGTTTTCTCTTAAAGTTTTTTTTGTAGGTTGTGAAATGAATTCTCTTTCCTTTATGCAAAGCTTTTTGCCATTGAATTAATCTCTCTGTCATAAAGCAGATTTGCACATAGCAAATATTACTTTTCTAAAATAAATTTTGTTGTGATTTGGACAAAATAAGTAAAATTCAATATTTAAAGTTTACAAATACTTTCTTAATGTTCAGCCTTCTCCAGTTTGATAATTTCTACTAGTCTATGATAGTTCATCTATTATGTTTTAATCATGATGGGTTAAATTTTTGCTTTATGTTTCCTGCAGCAAAATACGTGAAACCTTGAGAGTTAAACTTAAGACAATAAAATGAGCTCTCATCTGTGTCTTTTAATGCGGCAGCCTGGCCCTAAGATCAAAACACATAAATGTAGGTTATGTTTAATTTTTAAATCAAAGCGTTGTGGACAGATGTTTGGACCCATGCGGTGACTCGGGTCCCTTTGCTGCACGGCTTTCTGCCCACGTAGCCACCCTGTACGTGGTGCCGTTTCTGCGTTACTGATGTATTGTCACGGCGCTGACATATGTAATTTTATCCAAAAATCTGTTAATGGGCAAAGCTGCGTCCTCTGTAATGACCAAGCGGCGAAATTGCATTGAAGGCAAAGGACCGCTTGGATCTTGAGTGTAATGTCAGCTGGTCTCAGGGTGATAATAACAGAGATGAATGTTACTTTCACCTTTTTCTGGGTTTATTGCAACTTTATCCAGTCTCGAGTGACAGATGTGAAGTGATCGGTGTCTTTATTTGATGCAGGTTGCCCATTTCTCTCTTTACTGCGGCTGTTTTTGTCCCTGTATGGGCACTTCATCGGCTAGGGCTTTTGCAGATAAGGTTTCAGTGACAGTTTCACTTGGAAAGCATATGATTCGATGTAGATTTTTGTGGCCATGTTCTTTTCTAGCCATTTTTTCATCAAATTGATTTAGCTGATTTAGTTTTTTGTACATTTGTTTTCTCTTGGAATGCAATGCAAAATCCTTTGGAGTGGACAGAAAGTCTTGCACTGATTTTGGTGCTCTTTGAAATGAATTATCATTTTTAAGATAAGATTGTTAAGAGAATTGGGGTGGCTTTTTTTGTTTTGTCCCTTACACTTCAAAACATGAAAAAGGTCAATTAGATTCTTTAATTTGGATCCAATTAATCTGCTTAGAGTGCAAGCTGTCTAATGAGACAGAGACATGTTTATGGTGAGTTTGTTTCTTTTGTAAAGCAACCATGAACACCCTAATCCCCAGCATGATTTTAACTTCATTTAGCGCTGGCCGCCTTCTTGTTTAGAAATAAAATATTTAGGCTCTCCTGTTTTGCTCCCCCTTCTCGCCCCCGGTGCGACGCGTTCAAAGAGCTCTCTGTCCGGGCCGCTGCAGCAGGGCAGCTTCAGACGGTTCTGCTCAGAGAAGGAAGTGGAGAGTTTTGGTTCCCATTTTGCCCTTCTGGAACAGTTTAGGGAAGGAAGCACCTTTACACCTTTTATTGTTCGCGGTCGCTGACATCACGTCCTTCCCTGAGCGCTCCGTGCGTGTTTCCGGCCATTCTGTGGGGGCTCTTGTGCGCCGCGGAGAGCAGCGAGCGCGCGCGTGCAGCAGCACGTGGGTGCCTGTGGGCGCCCCGGGGCCGACGCTCCCCGTGGGCACCTCTGCGTGACCTGTGGAAGCGACGGAGCAGCGCCCGAGCCGCCCGTGCCCCCGAGCCCGCTCCTCTCTTCCCCTCCTTTGGGTCTGTGTCCCCTCGGCGCTCTCTGCCCCTGCCAAATCGTACAGTGCGCAGGAGCCCACCAAAAGCGAGAGGTTCCTCTTTTTGTGAGCAGCCTGACCTTTTTTTTTTTTTTTTTTTGCTTTTTCTTTTTTTTTTTTTTTTTTTCTTTGTAAAGA
>JAVCKT010003533.1:0-20907 GCA_032273925.1 Rhynchotus rufescens | reverse complement strand
GGCTGCTGAGCAGGCAGCAAACACTCAGCGTTCTTCCACACCCTACCTCTTATCACATACTGAGCCTGTCTTCACCATAAGCTCTTTTCTAATGCTAATGAGTGTGCTAATTAACACTACAAAAAAAAAAAGTCAACATAAAAATCCCACAAAACTGCTGAGAAGGGGGAAAATGTCTCCATGGTTGTTAGGCTCTGACACTTCCCTCAGTCTCCCGAATTGATTTACTCTGATTAGGCTACTGAAAAAGGCTACTTTTTACTGAATTTATGGCCTATTTATCCTCCCTCACTCCCCGCTATTTGCTATATTGTTTTCTGGCAGTTGTTTGACCGTTCACTGGGGACATGCGAGTGGTGGAGGATGCACCAGCTCGCTGGAAAAACTCCAGGGACCTTTGTGGAGGTGCCAAGCACCCTGGCTTCCTTCACCAACCCCAGGGATTCACATTCCCCTTGCAGTCAAATGCAGCAACAAACTACTGTGCTTTATCTCAGACCCTACAGGCCAAACTGCAGGGAGAAGATTTTACGATTACTGTTATCAGATATGGTGGATTTCAAACTCCACTCTGAAAGCCTGGATGACAAAACAGTTGTCATGAAACAGAGAGCTAAACCCGGAAAGGTGCAAGCAGAGCTTTGCAAATACTCTGGGGCTGAAGGTGGGAGGTTTCAGCAGGTGGCCCGAGGCTCTCGCCTCCCCACACCGGCCCTCAGGCTTCAGCAGAGCCGGATGCTTTTGGTGTGGGGATGCAAACTGGAGCTGGAGCAAGCTCTCCATAGAGCCATCCCCTTGGTGTTACACCACTCTGCAGAAGAAGCACCAGCCTGCATATTTTGAATTATCCGATTAATTTGTGCCATGAACAGAGCGAGGAAGGAAAGGAGCTTCTGCAGGTCTGGCAATGTGGCTCCCCTGCGACCAGGCCCTGGGCAGCACTGCCCTCTTGGGGCTGCAGAGCTTAACTGAAGAAAAGCTCCTGTGCTACATGGTCTGGCATACGCAGCAGGTATGGAGTCCCCAACACCAGGCCATTTTCAGCAATGTCAGTGGCCCACAGGGTCTCTGGGGGAACACGTCTGCTGCCTACAACCCAGGGTGCTCTAACATGGGTTGGAGCCTTTCAACACACCCAGGAACATCCCACCGGCAAACCCTGCCCCTGGTAAGAGGAGCATCTTTAACCTCCAGAATGAAGCTTTTGAACCAAATAAAGCGGCAGATAAGAGAATTAGCCCGCTCTCAGGTTCCAGCCTGGCATCCTTCAGGAAGGGATCTGCCAACATCCGCAGGATCTTTAAGAGAAATGTCATTTTGGAAAACTGCTCATGAATTTGTTGTCATAAATGAAAAAAATCATGTTTCTCTTGAAAAATAACCCAGGAAGGTTCATTTTCATGTGCATGACAGGCTCAAGCATCCCCTCACCTCCCTACTGTCGCCACTGCACCTTTCCAGGAGCTCTCTCAAACAACGCAGTTTTCCCCACAGGATCCTCTTTTCTCCATTTGCGAATGATCTCAGGACAAGGACTCCATGCAGCCCCATGTCACCTGCATGTGCCAGTAGAAGAGAGCAACTGGTGCTGCATGAACCTGCTGGGAGGCCTGTCTGGCTAGCCAGGACTGCCCATGCTGCCTCTTAACACCTCGTAGTGGGAAACCACACCATCATTTGCACTGTAGTTTGTGGCTTTGCATTTGTGACTGAAGAAAGATGGATGGTTTACCAGACACTCACATGGTGCAGTTGACAGCTACTTCATCTTCCTGGGTCACATTTGTAAGGACTCTAAATAGTTGCATAAGAATTACAGGTAGAAACTGAATCATTACTTGGATCTCCATGGCGTGCAAACACTAAAACAAATGTTCAAAACACAGACATTTTTAGTTCAATATTTTACAGATGCTGTGAAATATTTATAAGTCCACAGACATTTCTGTGGCAATAGGACAGGCATGAGCAAATGCTTCTGGGTGTGGGCTTCAGCCTGTCAGAGAGCAGGAGGACTTGGACCTTCACCACTGCTTACTCATAGAGCGTTCAGGGAACAATATGAATCACTCATGGCAGGTATTAATTGTGTCCCTGCTGGAGCAGGGGGTTGGACGAGATGATCTCTAGAGAGATCCAACATTAACCGTTCTGTGATCCTCTCAGATTTGTCCAGGTAGCTATGACTTAACTAGAGGTTACATGGTATGATATGACCCTAATGTCCCAGAACCCTGCAAGTTCCTGAGACCGAATGCCAGGGAGGCAGAATAAGAATCTGTTAACAGCAACTGTATAAATGATGAGTATACCAAGCTGTTTTAGGTGTTTTTGGAATGGTGTTGGTTGGTTTTGGTGTTTTGTGGAATATCACCTAGCACCTAGCACCCATCTCTGTCCAGGAATGACTTAAATCCTTTGACCTTGTGTGTGCTTATTGTACACTGAGTGATGAACCCTGCTTTAGGGACAACCACCACAGTAATCCAAAGTTTAAGGCTGAAGTTCTGTTCCCAGCTCTCTTTGTCGCTTGGGATGGTTTTCCAAAGTGATCAAATTCTATTTCCACAAGTGCCTTTGGAGCAAGTGAACTTGACATCCAATTACTTGCTGCAAGTCTTTCCTCCAACATGATTTGATATTGGAAATAGGAACCACCAAGTGAAGGTCAAGCTCATCTGATTGCATATACCCTTCAGCCATCCCCTAGACATCTTATTTCACCCGGGTTTCAAGGTACAAGTCTGTGAAGACCCTGTGTTTTATTTCAAATTTGTAAATCTAAAGAAAGGTTCTTAAATCTGTATTGAGGTATTTAAATTAATGAAGGATTTAAATAACAGAGATATTGGTGGCAGCAGGCCCTAAACTTGTGGTTAGCATGTAAATGTGTCTCTTCTTGCAAGGTTGCAGGGAGATCCCTGTGGCCAGGCAGGACCTAACCAGTTCCATTGCTCTCAAAGGCAACTACTGTTTTAATGCTTGGCTTTAAAAAAAGTCATTATTTTTATTACTTAAAATATTTATATGTTATCTGAAACACACCCAGTAACTCTGTGATGATAAATCCCTACCACTGTAAGCGGGGCTGTTGCTAGAGCAGCACATTGAAAACAGGCTGTTCAGAAAAGAAAAAAAGGACAGAAAACAGCCAAGAAAATTATTCCCTGCAGAAGCTTTCCTTGGACCTGTTCCTCCTTACTCATGCTGCTTGGAATGCCAAAAAGCTAGGTCAGGGTCACAGGTCATCTACGATTCAAAGCAACTGAATCAATACAATCTCACAAATCCTTTTCTGCCTGAACAAGAATCCTGTGTTAAATGGAAAAATTCCTGAAAACAAAGGTTTAAATCAGGTTAAAAGCAGCAAGTGGAGAAGTCCTTTGCAGCTCCTGCAGGCTGCGTACTCAGGAGTGCCCAAGCCCTCCAGGCAGAGGCTTGGCCAGGAGTGGTGCTATCTGCCTGTTTGTCTCTTGCAAACTGGTATGCAAACAGCAGCAGTTTGGTCAGTAAGCAAGGGAGAAGGGAAGGATTTTGCACAATTTTGCACCAGGCCTGGATGCTGCAGGGAGTGCATGTGTCTACGTGGGCAGGGGTCCGATGGCCCATAAAAATATAAACAAAGTGCGCTGGAAGACACTGTTCACCTTTAAGTATTTAACAAGGTCTCCTGGGACCTCTTTAGCTCCCGCTTGAACCAGCTGGCAGTACTGGAAGAATTTGTGCAAATGCATGTCCTGGAAGAGAGGAAAAAAAATAATAATATCAAGTTCAGTGCAAGAGCCTCAGCCTTTGCCAGCCCCTACAACTTCTATCTGCAAATCCACTGGCACGCTGTAGCAGCAAGCCCCATGTCACTAGCTCTGGCAGTGCCTAGGTCCCCCCGTGCCTTTTTCCTGGACTATGGCACTGCTTCCTGCCTTTCCCAAGGTTCTCAGTCACTGCCAGCCTCTAGCTCCCAACCAATTTCAAGATTAAGCACAAATTGCTGCCATGTTAAAATGCTGCCCTGATTGCCCTACCCTGAGTTCTGATCCCGTCCAAGAGTGCCTTGGAGAAGCAGAACCAGTAAGACCCCAAACCAGGCTTAGACAACACTGAAAACAAAATGCAGTGAACGTAGATGATACTGACTGTGTCCAGCACAGGCCAAGGAGCCAGGCCAAGGGCTTTCCCCCGGGGGCAGTGAAGATGGGAGGTGGCCCGGAGCACGTGTGGGGAAGTCTGCTGCACTTCACGAGAAGCCCGGGGAAGTCCATCACCACCATAAGGGAGCACTGCACACAGCGACCGCACAAAACGGCCTCAACTGATTTTAAAGGTAAATTAGGGCTCTGCTTTCCTGTGAAAAGTGTCTGCTGCTGTCCAAAAACTCTTTTTTCCCCCTTAGTGAAGAGACAAATCCCTGGGGAAACCTCCCACCTCTAGCAGCTCTTTGCTCTTTTGCACCATCTAAGCAGCTCTTTTGCTCAAAGATTTTCTTGGGTCGTGCCAGTTGCAGGGCAATCAGCCAAGAAACACCAGTCTCTGCCAGGGTTCAGTCACACAACCATCTCATCACATCGACCCAAAGGACCAACTCCCTGAAAGTGATCCCAGATCTGCTGCTAAAGAAATATCTCAGTGCTGCTCCACAAACCCGGGAACCCCCTTCCCACAGCCCCAGCAGCAGTACATTCAGCAGTTATTTCCTCTGCATTTGTCAGGAATCTTTAGGAATGAGGTGCTCAACTTACCTGGGTGTAAATGGTGGAGTTGAGAAGGATTTTGAGTTTAAACAGTGGCTTTGCTCCATCCACCCACCTCGCATCCACACTGGACTGCTGCGAACAGACAACACCGAGGCATTTGGTTTCAGATAGTTGTGAGAAAGGGGCTTCATGCACAGACGTGTGATGAGAAGACATTGCGTGGGGTGGAAGAACAGGACACTCCCTGGCACAAACACCAGTGATGCAGCTGTAGCTACACACCAAGTGTTGCACATGTGTCCACCAAAAAACAGTCCTTGCAGCCCTTATAACCATGGAAAACAAAATAAAAGTGTCCTGGTTCCCATCCCTAACAACCAGAAGTTTCAAGGGTTTCACTGCAATAGTAATCTTCCCAATCATGCATGCAGGGAATGCTTCCCTGAACAGGTAATTGTGCCAAAAACGTGCAAAACACAAACGTAAGCCCAGAATTTACAGATGTAATAAAAGGCCAGTCACCTTCTTTCTGTTATGTTTAAGCCCATAAATGATTTCCTACCCTTCGTGACTCTGTGTCTCCAAGGCCCAAGTAGCCAGGTGGAAGGTTGGATGAAACAGGCAAATGCTGCTCCAAAGTGATAATCCGTCCATCCTTCAGCAACGGGACCCAGGCGAATCCCACTGTGGAGGCAATCAATGGTCCAAAATTAAACATACATCACTTGGGTAGTGCTATCTCAAGCTTAGGTAAGAGTTGTGTCTCACTATGAGAAAGTCCAACCCACAGCAGTGCAAGTGGCTTCAACTAGGCTGGGATCAATCATGTCAGCCTTGTTAAAGCACATTGCACCCGGGGACTTAGTGTGTGAATCCAGACACAGCACAACCATGATCTCAGCAGCCCAGAAGTGGATTCAGAGACAGAGAAGGTGCATAAGGCTCGTGCAGCAGGATGAGGGTTGCTCAGTAGACTGGCTGCAAGCAGGCCCATCCAAAACAGGCGTGCTCAGTCACTTCAACACACTCAGTGCAGGCAAAATCAGCCCCTCAGGCCCTGATCTTGCACCAAGCTCTTGTTGGCGGCTTGACTCACAATAGGACTCATTGCTCTTTGACGCAAACCAAGTCAAGACACAGAAACAGTTGCCACGGTGCAGGAAAAAAAAATCCAGTCAATCTAGTTTAGATTCATCATTTGTATTAGGTCATTTGAAAAAAAGAAATAAATTAAAAAAACTAGTATTTTAATCTTTTTTTTCATGTCCCTACATTTATTCCATTTTGGACTCCTACATTCCAACAGAAGCAATTTAAGCAGTGAACATACCTTGAGTTTCAACGGTGTCTTGTTTTTTCGATGTTGTCTTTGCATTAATTTCACAGCTGACATGATAGAAGGTGAAAAGCAAATGATGCTTTTGATGGAGGTGAATTGGAAGCTCAATTTTAATCTAAAATGATACCATGATAGATAAGACTGTATTTTTACTTGTGGAGTAATACTTTAAGTTCCATTTTATTTCACAAATCTTATGTTGTACTGAGTTACACAAGACATGTTTCTACCCATCTTAGATTACTCTTAGCTAACATTTCCATCACATCTGCTCATTACTTATTAATGGGGGTGTGTGATTGAAGTGCACAAAGCGTGACAATAAAGACAGCAGAAAACAAACTGGCATTAAGAACTGAGAAAGTCAAAAGGGTTTTGCTGAGCCCTTCTGCTGAGACAAAGGCTGGGAGATTATTTTTACCCTCATTTTGCCCAGCCCTGGAAAAAGAAGCGTCCTAAAAAGCCAGTTGACTTTGCAGCATCCAGGCAAGTTTGCTATTTCTCTGTTTTGATTTTACCTCATCATAAAACTCTGGACTTTGGTTGTGATGCAGCACAGCAGCATAAGCATTTGTAGTCAGGAGAGGACCTCCAGGTTTGCCATATATACACTGGAATGAAAAAGGAGAAGCTGGAATCAGGGCATTTGTCATAATGAGCTATCTGATCAAATCAAAAGAGTCAGCAACAGAGCTCAGTGTTTTTCTGTTGTCCTCCTCAGGACACTACATAACTGCAAGCAAATGGCAGCTCCGAATCCTTAGAGACAAGAAGCACCCACCTTTAATGGCCTGGCATCAGCTTCATCCGAATCCCTGAACTCAATGCAGACAGCAATATTCCTTGCCTGAAATGAGGGAGGAGGATGAGCTATGGCTACAGCTGAGCAGTGCCACCCTAGCCCGTGCTGCATCTGCCTGCAGGCTGCCTTCTGGTCACCTTGCTCACCTTTGCAAAAACCTTCTGGTTCTCATACTTCAAATGCAAGGGGTAGACGTAGAGGTGGTTTTTGTAGACAGTGAAGGGGTAACAGTATTTGGCAACTTCAGGGACGAGCTCCTCCACTTCAACTGCAATGTTCTCACAGCTCTTCTCAAAAGGCTTTATAGGGATGTAAGCAGCCGTGACGCAATCTAGAAGGGAAGGAAAACCCAGATGAGCATTTGGCCGACAAACTTGGTAAGTACAGCTAACGTGACAGGAAATTTGTGGGTCTGAAATTCTGTCACTGCTTCTGAGCACTCACTTCTCTTAGCCAGAGTCATGTGTGCTGACTAGGCAGCAGGATTTCTTCTCTGATATAGCAAGAAAGTGGCACTTTCCTATAGTTCTGGGCAAAGCCAGAGGGTCTTATGAACTATCTATGTCTGGGTTGGGGTCACTGCCCTGCCCAATCCGTCACGGGATTTGCAGCTTGACACCTCCAAGAATTTGATCTATTAAATTACTTTTTAAAATATATATCTATAGTGTGTGTGTGTGTGTGTGTATATATATATATATATATAAAAAACATATAACACACACACTATACTATACAAGTGATGCAAACATAACCTGACTGAAGCATCCATCACAAGGGAAAGAGCAGCCCAAGTGATAGCCTTCAGAAAGAACCAAAACAATGAAGTCTACCAGAAAACCCTTCATATGGAGTCCTTGATTAGAGAACCTGTGACAGGAGCTGTCCCAGTCCCAGGAGGTGGCACTGAACAGGTCCTGAGTCCTTTCTTTGTCTCGGTTTCCTCATATGCAAAGTAGAGAATCACTGACCATATCTGTGAGGCCCTCTGGTGCTACAGATGAAAAATGCTACATGAGACTGCTGTAAAATTAATAGCAAAAAGCAGATAGGGGGGTTCCTTTCGATTTAGGATGTGAAAACCAATCTGCGAAGCGTATGCACCCCTAAAGTAAAGCTTTGTGTTTGGATCATGCCCTTCCACAGAATCCACCAGAAAGACTCTGGAGTCAGCAGTTGTCAGCAATGAGAACCACTCATCTCTTACTGCAGCCATAAGATACTCCTTTTTAATGCAACAGCAAAACCCCTCCATTAACACCAAAGGACCAGCACCACCAGTACTTATTTTCAGATCCAAGATCCTTACTTGTGAAGTCTAGTGGGATGTCTTTGATGACAATATTTAACTGGGCTGGAATGACTTGCAGTTTTATCTTCTCTGGTCTGCATCAGGGAGAAAGGAATAAGAACATGAGTCTTGAAAATTAATGTGCTGAAGAGATCAGCAGGGCTTTTTGTTACTCTGAGTATTTTAGAAATTGTCATCTCATGCTTACACTCACTGTTTAAAAATGTATATTAAAATGTCTACTCAGCCTCTGCATCGCTCTCTTGCACTTACTTCTTATACTCTGCTAAAAGCTTCAGCATATCTTCATTTGAAAGCTTGCTGCTGTCTTGCTTGTACAGAGGGGAGAATTTTCCTTCAGAATCCAGAGTTCCCTGTGAATCTTTAAAAACTGGCCTGCAAAAGAAAGGGGACAGATTTCCTCCATGTTGGTAAATAGGAAGATACCTGATATTTTTGTGATATCAGGATTTGTAACTGTTCTAAATACCTCCAGGTCCCATCAAGCAACACCCAGACCTTTGCCTGTTGCATAAAACTGCCCGTGGCATCACTCATTTCACTCCCCTTCCTCTAAGGCCAAATGGTAAATTATCTTCCTTGCTGCTCATCCACATATGAGTTAATGAAGTGCATCTCTGAAACACGTTCCTGAGGTTGACCAGCAAATGCCACAGGAAAAGCCAGCTCAAGAATGCAGAGGGTGAGCAGTTCACTGTGAAATCACAGCCCCATGCGATAGTCATCTGGTGCTCTCATGTCATTATAATTCCTACAGTCAAACAGCAATGCAGCAATAGGAGGCAGCAACAGGGTGATGAACTTGCCTGTACTACCTGCCTCTATTAGGAGGGATGTACTTTGAGCGTGACTGAAAATAATAGTGAGGAATGGCAACACTGTCTCCCAAAAACATTAATTAGAGAGATGAGGTCCCTCAGCTGATGGCTGTAGCTGGACCAGTAGGTCCTCCACTCTTATCCCACCACCAGCAACGGCTGGTGCCAGGAGGGCATTTCTGCACCAATTGCCATAGTGGAAAGGGAGAGTGTAACTTGTCCCCAGGAATGTTCTGCCCTAATACCAGTAGCCACAGGTCAACAGGAAGGTTACGGTCTTCCCAGCACTGTTTACTTTTCAACAGTTTGTTTCTAATTCTAGATGGAGTATTTCAAGCCGATCCAAATTCTGTCTCAGGAACCGGAGTCAGATTCTGCCCTCTGTTGCCTCCATGCAGCTTCCCTGACTCCAGCAATCTGGCTCGTCGCCCAGTTAGCCCGAGATCCTCCCAGATAAAACTCCCACAGCGGCCAGAGCGCAGCCCGAAACCACTAACCTGGCAGCCCAGCCGAAGGGCATCCTGTAGTGCCCCAGGCGGCTGCACACCTGCTTGGCCATCTTATGGACCTTCTGGGCAGTCTGCAAGAAATAAGAGAGGTCAACGTGTGCCACTGCTCCCACGCCATCCTGGGAAAGGAATAAGGAATGTCACGCTCTCCAGGGAGAAGAAACTCTGTGTTCCACAACATGCAGACATGCAGCTTAACAGTTGCTTAAACAGTTGATAGAAAAATCACTGTCATTTCACAAGGTGCACACTTATTACTTTTGCAGAGATATAAAAGGCACAGTCATATTTAAACTCCTCTCAATTCTACATTATACTGTCAGTTACAAAAGGTTCTAACTAGTATATTTTCCAAATCTGACTGTAATTGGCTCATCCTTCATAGGCCTACAAAATGTTCAAAGGGAAAGCTAGCATTTATAAGATGCCCTGACATACATCAATTTTCCTGCTTTTACCAGCTGCAGCAAGGCTTCATCAGCTCTGTCTGGCACGCAGAGCCTAACGGAGGCAGGACCAGAGCCTCTCAACGAGCACCGATTGCATATGTTCCCCCATATGGCCACATCATCCTCCACGAAGCACGAGGGAGGCAGGATGAGCAGAGAAAAGGGTAAATCTCATGGTTTGCTGCTACTAAAACATCACTGTGGAAATCCAGGGGGAAGGAACTAAGAAATGCTCTGGGAACTGAATGCAGCAATGCAGCCCCTATCTCAGGGTGTGAAGTGACCTGCTTTGCTGCTACCTTGCTGATGTGCAATGGGGAAAGGCCTCCCTGCTCCAATTGCTTCACTCTTTCTGAAAAAGTCTTTGTTTTCTTTGGGGGAAAGAACTGAGTTCCCCCAAGACAGCCTGGCTGGGAAGAGCACAAGTAGCAGAATGGGTGAAGACCAATATTTGTCAGAAGGAAAGTTCAAAAACAGCAGAAACATCCCATGTTCCAGATCACTCGACTCCCTGGAGCAGCCGCCAGCATCACCAAGATACTCCCAGAGCCCCATCAAATACCTTTCCCGGGTCGGAGTTTTTCATGTACGGCTCTGCACAGTGCGTAATGCTGCCCTGCAGCACCTTCTCCACGCGGGCCACCAGGAAGATTTCCACGTGAGGGTCGGTCACGGAGAAAACACCCTACAACACACAGACAGCAGGCTGTCAGAAAGCAGACATCCCACCTGCACGGTCAGACTTGGTACCCAACCACTCGTTGCTCCCCTCCTGCAGCCCACGCAAGACCCACTCAGCCCCAGCACCAACAGAGAGGCAGATGGAGGGGAGAAAGTCACTCCTTTACCCGCTTTATGTAGCGCAGATGGGACTCAGGGACTCCATGCACGAGACTCTCTCCTGGTGATCGCCCCTTGGAGCCCTCCGCCCCAGGTGTGGGGTTATCCAGCAACATGTCACGGACAGACGGAGGGTTCAAGTCCACATGGAAGTCAGCGGAAATCTTGCAATTATTTTTCAGGTCAAATAATGCCAAGCTCAGAAAAAAGGGCTCCACCTAGAAGTTTGATTGAATGCACATGTCAAAAAGATGTATGGTACAGGCTCCAGAATATTGCATTGCTTTGCCCACTGAGTTTGTCCTTTGCATCCATTTGTCCCTTTGGTTCTGAGTATCAGTTTTTTACCTTGAAAAGATTCTTACAAATGTGCCATACTTACTTGCTCTATACATATATACATGTTTTGTTGCATATTCTTGCATTGTAGTCTAGTTAATTTAAACAAATTTTATTTTAAAGCCATTAATAAATTAAGAGTGGAATCCACAGAGCAGGGTTATGTAAATGGTAAGCTATGAGGTCAGGAAGAAAGGATGACCCTGATCCATCAGCTAAAACTGTTTACCCTTCACAACAAGAAATAATTCAGCTGAAGAGTGTTTATATTCACATATTAAAGATCACCATGTCACTGTCCCAAAGCAAATCAGCTCAGCATTGTCCATCTTCAGGTACCTGCTATCAAGACGCACAAAACGTTTGCTGGTCGCTAGCACTGGGGCAACAGAAGTCAACACAAACCACCTCCCTCCTGACAAGCTCCAATACACGGTGACGAGTGTTATGGAGCTGCAAGTGCAAGATTTGCCCCTCAGGAGGCCGTCTCACACCAAGCTGAACTCACTTTGTAGCTGTTGACCTTCACAGCACAACGCAAGTGCCAACAGTTCTGCGTATTTTTAGTTCAGAAGACCCTAGCAGGCGTGCTTCCATGTGAAGATAGAAGTGAAGGCCTGAAGATAGCAGTGTCCTGAGACATCACAGCACAACTTGGAGGCGTTACGTCCATACTGAAAATGATTAGGTCCTGCGCTGGGTGCGATTAGGGATTAATAATGGGAATCTCTGCCGTGGGCAGAGCGCTCAGCTTGCTGCACCAGCTGATCCCATGAGGACCATGAGCACCACCGTGCAACCATCGTGAAAAAAGCTTTTGCATTTCTAACAAATATCAGATAAGGTGCCATTTGCAGAGACTGGGAACTCCCCGTGGCTCTGCCTCTCTTGTGATGCTATCTGCTGTTCTGGACAACTTGGAGGGAGTGCAGGACCAGTAAATACAGAATCTGTCTTGGGAGGGAAGACAGGAAGAGCCTGGTCTGCTCTCTGGTCTGCCAGAGCCTGGCAGAACAAAGGCTAAGCAGAGACACGACTGCTCTTTGCAGACATCACAGGCTCAGAAAAGCCAGGGAAGAGCTTTTTAAGCTAAAACACATCAGCACTGAAATAAATGCACATATTAAAATGGCCATGAACGCAGGCAGGCTGAGAGTCAGAAGAAAGTCCCAGAAGAGGGAAACTCCTTATGTTAGGGGAAATGAAATAAAACACGGCAGTGAGTGGTCTGGAGACGGAGCTTAGTCATTCACCAAAAAGGATTTTAACGGGGGCCCTGAACCTCGCCGACATGTGCTCCTCAAACCCCAGTGCCACCAAACTGCTGGTTTCAGAGTGGTCCCAGTTCCTGGCAGACCAAGAGCATGTCAGGACCTAGCACCAAGTTCAGGTCCCTTCAGAGCTCAAGGCAGAATAGAACATTTTTATCCATCCACATCAACCTGCCATATGTTTTTGTGCTTGAGAAGGGCAAAGAAGGCAAAGCTGGCAAGGCAAGAGCTGTCCTTACGTTGGTGGGGCCTCCTTCCGACCTGTCGTTGAGCTGAGCGAGGAGGTTGAGGGACAAGTCCTGGCAGAGCACCACGAATCGCCGGCTGCACTTCTCCTCAAACGGCTTCACGTCTGGCTCGATTCCAGAGAAATCCAGCCTCTAGACAGCAAACAAACAAACAAACCTGGTCTCACTAAAAATGAAAATGAGTAATGTTAAGGGATCACAATACAGCTAATAGTATTTTAACCATTTTTTTTTTCGAGTGGTACAAAAGTACAGGACATTCACAAATGAGTGCCATTTGGTGATGTTACACAAACGCGTTCAGAATATGAATTCATGAGAATGCATCGATTTTTAGCCATCTGGTTTTTAGAGCACAGAAAACTAAACCTCAGTATGATTTCAGTTCCTTCCTGCTTTGCTGTAACCCTGGGGATCTTCCCAAACACCATTTAGAGCTTGGGGAAGAAAGCAGAACATAAGCCGTCGTTACAGCCAGAAAAGTATCTTCCACTTTGAAGATCTGACTACTTTAAAGACGGTCTCTGTGCCTGAAACAGAGAGAAGGCACAAGCCATTGGGATTGTGAAGAACATCTCAAACGTCTCAAACCATAAGGTGTTTCTAGCGCGGTGATAACCTGCATGGTTGGAAACAGCAAAGACCGCAGAACTGTCTGGAAAATCCAACTGTTTTCATTATAAACATGTCTTTCCTAACCTAGAATATCCACGGCTGGTGTGTGCCTTGACATAAACCTTGTCAGAGAGCAGACAAATATGCAGCCCAAATACTGTGAGATAAAGATCCTCAGCCCTCACCATATATAGTCCCTGCTGGACTAGGATCACAGCCACCAAACACCCCACCAGAGCAGCACATCTTCCCGGGAGGAGCTGGCACAATCCTGCTGTTTATTCCCCCTCACATCCTGCAGAAACCAGCACGCCAAACCCAGGGTGCTGCTTTCTCACAGTCAAGTAACTTCAGCGAAACAGCCTGTAATTGTTTCCAATTTCCTTTCTAGGAGGAAAGCACCTTGCAGGTATGTTATCTCTGCCCGTTTTCGTAGCACCAGGCATGCCAGCATAAACACCAGCATTGACTGGGGCAATGATCTTGGAGCTCTGCTCACAGCAGCATTGACTTTGACCCACACCATAATGAAGAGCTCTGTGTACACAGAGAGGGCAGAGCCAGTTTAGCCCTAAATTTGGGTAGGAAAAAAAAAAGAATGTATATTAAACTCTCTGCGCACTCCACTAAAGGAGATTTCCACTATCATCATCTGACTAGAATATAGGAAACTTTTCAGTATTTCTCTTCAAAAAACCTCCTGCATGACACAAAAGATAAAAGATAAACCTGAGGCAAAGACCATGAAGAATTAGCAAGACAAAAGCTTGCTTGGTGTAACTAAAACTTTCAAAAACCTAATTGCATTTTCCTGTTAAACCAGAATGTTCTTTTTCACAGGTGTGAACAAGCTAAGGCACGTCAGAAAGAAAACCAGAAACGATGAAATAACTTGGAACAATTCTCTAAAACTGTGCTAACAATTGCAACTCATTCCACTGAAATCCCACACGTGGGCCTGGGCAGAGAGGTCAGCAAAGACGTCAAAGCTGAGAAGCAAGCAAGCCAGATCGTCAGTGATACCCCAGTGCAATGAAAACAGCACGTGGCTTTTTTAAATGTTGTGTTCCACCCTGCATTTGTAAGCTCTCTGCAACGTGGGCCTGTCCCTATAACCCCCTATGGCCATGTTTAATGTCACGGCCCTGTACTGTGGTCACACTGAACCCTGCAGCTCAAAGAAAGCAGGAAAGCTGGAAGGAGGCCACACAGGGCACTCCTGTGGGTGCTCTCTTCTTTTGGGGTTACCAGCTGAGCAGTGACATGTTCAGTTCTTTCTGACGCCCCAGGGAGGAGGGCACAGACATCCTGCTTGTTGTGCTCTTTGCCAGGGGCATGGGCTGCACTTCTAGTCCCCATTCCACCAAGAGAGACTCTGCATCTGTAGGTGAAGGCTGCAACAGGGGAGGCAAATTGCCAAGGAGGCTCCTACAGAGAAACCAGGGCACATTTACCTGGACTTCTGGGTCAAAAGAAAAGAGGTTTTGTCTTCCATCATTTCTGCTCAGTTTATTCAGCTGATCTGTTTCTCTTCCATACTAGGACAAAGGAAAGCATTGATATTAGTGCCTGGCCACACAGATGCAAGCATTTTTGTTTGGAAAGAACAGAGGCAAAACGAAATAAGTATTTTGCAGGTCCTGTGTGTGATACGTGAGATGATGCAAGGCTTCTCAGCTGCACCCGTAAGCACTGCACTGTGACTAGAGCCGAGTGGCTCTGCTAAATGAGAAAGAGATAGAGGGTGGCAGCTACTCTCTGCATCACGTACAATATAAGGGGCCATATAACTTCTGCTCAGCAATCTTATCCAGGACAGTCACTCCTGTGGAGCAGGAGCAACCAAGACTAAGCACAGTGTCCCTACACGAGCAGTGAATCTGGTTGTTCTTGGTGAAGAAGCCCCACTCTCGGAGATGAGGAGTGCCGAGTTAGCTGTGGGGCAGTCCCAGGAGCTATCCTAGCTCCAGCCTTGGGCAGACAAAGTGCTAGAGATGGCAGCAGCATCTGGTGCCTGTCCAGCTGCCCCGGAGCTGCAGTTTGGGATTGACCTGCAGCATGTCATAATGTGCAAAATCCTGTTCCACATTGTGGAAATGAGAGAAAACTAGCTATGGGGTTGGAAAAGTGAGCCCTGCAAACATAATACCTTCATCAGCTCTGGATGCATGCTCCTCTCCAGGCTCTCCAGGATGTTATCTGATTTTCCCTGGGTACTCGATCCATCATCTGCAGGGATACAAAAATAGAAGATGTCCAAGACAACTATAGTTGTCTACAATTACACCGTCTGTCTACAAATACACCCTCTCATTCCTGGCTGCCAGAGAGCACCCTGCAACATTTGTTTACAACAGCTAGCACAGGAACAGTTCATGGAGAGCTTTCTATTCCCCAGAAATACGATTTTCCCATACATTACTAGTATCAGAACATACAGTTACACCCATCTTGGTCTTTTTAAAGAAGCATTTTATCTTGGGGCCAATTTTCCAGGAGTCTTGAAACTGTGCCATGGATTTCCCATCCAGAGGAAGGGTCATGTTTCACTCTGCTTGTGGTTAACACAATTCTTCCCATTAATCCAGAGATAAAAGGAAACGGTTCTACAGGCAGATCGTTTGCATCCTGCTGGAGCAGGGTGAATACAGGTACTTATTTATAAACTGACCTTGCACTGATTCCACAGTGTCTTTCTTCTCTTGCACCAGACTCTCAGCATTGCTCTGGATGATCTTTCTGAGAGTCACCAGCCACTCCTCCATCTCCTGCTCCGTTTCAGCTGCGAGATAGTGGCTGTACTTATCTATCGTCTTGAGCTCAAACGCGTAGCGGCGCATTTTGGGACACTGAACAAACAAACAAGAAAGAGACAGCTTTGTATTACGCTTTCCTCAGCTGCTCTGCTCAGTACCTGTTACAAATCTCCTGTCAGCAAGGGCATCGTAAACTGAAATACCAAGATAAGGGGAAAAAAAAAAACATATAACATCCCAAACATCCTTCTTGACAACAGAATCTCTTCTGCAGCAATTGCAAAGAGCTTTATATGGCTGGGAATAAGCACTGCGTGCCTCTGTTGCTAGCTGCTCTGACAGTAAAAGCAAAGCAGACTCGACCACAGTTGCTGCACTGGGAGAAACAGGACCAAGCTCCTTCTTGTGTCATGGGACCTTTATTTTATCCAGGGAAGCCAGCACCTGAATTTGTCTAATATAGTAAGAAATGCTGCACTCCAAGATGCTTACAGGCATTTATCTAAAAGCTAGAATGGCTCAATGCAAGTTTTCTGACATCTGCTGGCCTTTGAACAGCATTTTCCAGTGATGGGCTAAGGTAAATCTGGTGCAGTCTGGGAATTACATCCTGTACATCATCAAGGCACATGCCTAATAATGTGCATCGCTTGTACAGTATTCAGGAAGACAAGTATCTATGGAAATGCACAGCTCTGACTCATCTATGATGAAGCAAATAGTTGGGGTAATTCATGTTGTCCTGTATTAGCTCCTCTACACTCTGTGCTTGGAGCTTCAGCACAGGGGCTGGATGGCAGAAGGCAGCTCTTTACTGCTGCACTTCACTACAAGCAGAACAAAGCAAGAGCAAGTTCCACACAACGTCCTGCTCCTAAAACCCTGTCAGGTCTTTACTGCTGAGAAGTCTCAAAGGGCTCCCTGTTTGCATGGAGCTATCAGGACCTAACCCAAGAAACAACAAGCAGTGCGTGCAGCAAGGCAAGGAAGGTGCACAAGAGTAATTCACAGTCATTCACACTGGCCCCAAACTTCAGGGCGTTCTGGAAGGTACCTGGCCTACAATAACCAGGTGGAGGAGGCAAACAGCAGGGAAAAGGCAGATAAGCTCACAATGAAATCCTTAGATGTTACTCTGACAGCAGTATCTTCTGCTGGTTGCCTGGGATGGCACCGTTATGCAACTGCTTGCCCGGATTTTAATCAGATTGCCTGACAAAGCAAATCAGATCTGAGATAGTTTGTAAATCCATACCCTTTACCTCTCATTTTCAGTCCTGAAAGAAGCATTTCCATCTCTGAGCAAAGCATATCTCCATGCATGGCCATGCAGAAAGCACACCTACCTGAACAACGTCATTGCAAGCATCCAAGAAAATACAGCCTTTGGATTCCTTTGATATTTTCTCATCTTTGTAGGAATTAAGAATATAGGAGCCATCAGTGAGTTGCGACAAGTAAAAATATCTCCTCTTGAATACCTGCAAAAGCACAAAGTTTCTCCCATGTAAGTATTTATTCTGTTGTATAACCCTAGTGACAGCCTCATTTTCAAAATTAACCTTCTTGCCAGCTCTCAGCTGGCTCCAGCCTCCTTCATCTTTACAAAGCAATGCAAGCCTGAATGCAAGCCAAGCAACACTTGCATTTTTTTGTGAAAACTACTAACCCATTTTCATGAGCTGGCTCTGGTTCTGTCTGTCCAACAGACACTGGACCATAATTCAGGAGTCCATTTCAACAGCAACTAAGGTGCAACCTGTCTGTAGGGAACAGTGAGTATTTCACAGCTGCTGGAGATGACTACTAAGAGAACCAGGGCAATGGGGATTGCAAGAGGCATTTCCATTGTACTGGTAGTTCTCTCTCCAGATTTTACAGGACTAATACCTTGTGAGGTATGAGATATCATGCCAAAACATTTGAAACTCTTCTGAATCTCTTCAAGAGAAATGCAGAAGCAGGCACCAAACACTATGCCTATCATTTTTGGTACCGCCAGCAGAAATAATTGACAAAAGGCTTTGCTTGCTTGGCAGGAAAAATATAAACCCAATAATAGAGGGCACATCCCCTCTGATCAGGTTACAGATGACAAAAGGGTCAGCACCCAAAGATGGGCAGGTCTGATTCTGAAGCAGGACCACAGCCTCTCAAAGGGCCAACAAGACTTTCAAAAAGCTTGGATTTCTCACACCTGCCTTAGGAGGTATTTTGCAAGACAGAAAATGGCCTGTGATTCCGTACAATTTGTTTGAGTTTGGCTAGAGCCTCTATGGACCTTATTAGCAGATCTGAAGTCCATGTAGTTCAGACACCATCTCTGAAGGCTGGGTCTGAGATGCTGGGCTCAGAGGCCATCATTAAGCACCACATGAATCTCAGTCAAGCATGCACGTAACTAACTGTTTGAACATCAATGACAGCTCCTCCAGAAGTGACAGTGGCAGAAATGTCCAGCTCTTTGACCTCACTAATCAGAAAAGCAGAGGATTAGAAATCCCTGTTATGCCCTGCCTTCAAGCTCACAAGGAGTCATTTTTAAAGCTCAAATTAAATTTGAGCGCATGATTTGTCTAGTTGCCCTTCTCATGCATATGTAACTTACTGGATTGAGCCTCAGAACAACTGAGTTTAAGACTAATATTCTAAAAAAGCAAAGACCCTTGCAGTGGTCCACGGTTGAATACGACTACCTCATATTCCCTTTACATAGTAAGAAGACAGCTGCATGGTAAAAGAAGATATTGACTTATTACCACAACAAAAATCTGTGGGGAAGCTATTAAAAACTTCCACTGCAGATTCTGGGCAATTTCATGCTGGATTTTGTGCAACACAGAACAGCAGATATTGCAGCTGTTGCTTTTCAGGTCAGTAATTCTGCCTGCTCCGTGACATCATCCCTGCTTTTAAAGCAAAGACTTGTCATTTAAATTTAAAGCTGGTCTCCATGCATATTTCCTACCAGGGAAGAAACTAGCAATTCAGAAAGCCTATTTTGCAGTGCAGCTGTTTCAGTTATTTAATTCATTTTCCTCTTCTGCATCTCAGTTGCTCACTCAAAAAACAACCTGAGGTTTACTAGAAAGTGCTTTACCTTTCTGACCAGCTTGCCTGTCACAATTTCAAGCATATTAGCATTATATTCTGGGGAAGGAAGAGTCTAAGACTGTTTCCAGACTGGGTTTTCCAGAGCAGCTTGGGATATTCTGCAAGAGATGGACATCCATCCAAGCCAGAACTCAACATCTGCACTCCACTAGTTTTAGAGATTTGCTCTGCACTTAAGAGGATTGTGCTGCATTCAGAAGAAATATAACACAGGATCAATCTTACCTTCATGGTAACCGTGATCGTGCTATTTACATTTGCTTTATGCAGCCAGCCTTGTTTTATCACACCACCCTTCTGGGAGCACAGCGATGAGGAATCCTAGAAGAGAGCAGAAGACCAAAACAAGGGGTCACCTCAACTCGCTCCCTTGGACATAAGGGACATGTTTACACCAAAACATGACTCTGTTTTAACTACAGCAAGCTACATGTACAGTGCATGACAAGAAATGTAAGGGCTACTTCCTTTTAAGAAGGGGTCAAAACAGGCCAATTCACCTTTAAAAGGAAAAAGTGCACCCATGCTGATAGAGTCTCATTGGAATTTTGCAATTTAGAAACACATGTTGGTGCTCATGTAGTATTTCCAGAAACAGAGGAAAGGGAAGTAGCAAATTCGCAAAACGGTCTATTTGATCGGTTGCAAAATGCAGAACTCTGTATTTATTTCATCATTTGTTGTTGTATAAATCAACTTTCTTTTTTAAATTCAAGTAAGCCTCTTCCTCCTCCCCCCAAAACAGCTGAAATTCAACTGAACTTCTTCACGTTTATCAAAACAAGAGGTTTTAAGGGACCAATCAATGTGTTCTTGGCATTCTGGCTGGAATTTCAATCTCTGGTCCTGTGTTCCTGGCGCCAGGTGATAGCCCTGCATCCACACCTAACTGTAGCCTCCACTGGAGATAGAGGCAAAACCAAGATCTCATGAAATAACTTGCCCTGGGCCAACTTCTAGTGAATCAGTAGTAGAGATTGCCTCTGCTGATGAGCTCTCCAGAGACTGGTTTGGACTGGCCCCTGGATCCCAAATGGCAGGGTTTTACACCTTTCTTTTCCAATTTGCAATGATAAAGTGCATTTTCTAACTCTTCGTTGCCCTGGTTGAAACAACCCATTATTTCTCCTTTATAATGTTTCACCTTTGCTCATCAGTAAGTTTCTTTTACTGTAAATCCCATCATTTAATTCTAATGCAAGTGCTTTGTCAGGAAGTTAGAAAAGAGTATGCTAGATAGGGCCATGCCAAGACATAAATGGCAAAATATCTGCCAGAGCACTAGGAGCAACATCAGAGATTTCACTTGTGTATTTGGGAAAGAGATCAAAGAAAAATCTCCAGTAATTTTTGAAGGCATATTTCTGTGCTTTCATACCCTCAGAAGCAAGCTGATAGCGTATTGCACAGCTCTATCTAGCCCGAATGAGATAGAGCTAAAGAGATAGAACTAAAGTTAATGATGTCATGCAAAGCCACCAAACAGCCAAGAAATTTAAGGCCAAGCTTGATAACGCATTTCCATTTATGAAAAAAAGCCAAATCGGTCCCGGTCTGCAGTGTGTTGGGAGATAAACAGCAGTGGTTAGAAATGCACATGAAATGGTCCTGTCAAATCTTCAGCTTTGGCAAGAAAGAAACTTCCCTTTCTCCGCAGTGAGTTCCTCAGCAGCAGCATTTCGGTTCTGTGCTTCTTTTAAACATCTAGGCTAAATTCCTCGTATTATAAACTACAAATTATTAATGCCAAGACTGTAAATTAAGCTTCATGTGGTACCTGAGACAGAAAAATATTACTTCTGTC
>JAVCKT010003532.1:0-10156 GCA_032273925.1 Rhynchotus rufescens | reverse complement strand
GCCCAGGGAGGTTGTGGAGTCTCCTTCTCTGGAGATCTTCCAAACCCACTTGGATGCAGCCCTGTGCCACGTGCTCTAGGTGACCCTGGGTGAGCAGGGAGGTTGGACTAGATGACCTCTGAGGTCCCTTCCAACCTTAAGCATTCTATGATTCTATGATTCTATGACTTTTTCTAGTCCAATCTTCTCTTCACAGCAGGGTCAGTTCTGGGGTCAGAGTAGGTTGCTCAGTGCTTTGTGCAGCCTGCTTTTGGCAACCACACAAGATGGAGTCTGGCCAACCTCCCTGGACAACCTGTGAGCACAGGCACACAATGAGTGCCTGCAATTGACAGCTGGTTTGAACTTCATTGCTTGCAAATGAAGTGTGGGTCTTGCACACTAGAAACACAACAGAATCTTGTACTTATTTGCCAAATGCCCCCTACAGACTTCAGTTATCACAAAATAAAAAACTCCTTTTGTGAGCTTATCTTGGATATTTAATAGTAATACATAATGAATAAAGTGAAAGAAATACATAATAAGACTTTCATAATGCAGCTAAAATGTTACTATGTTACCAGTTTTCATAAGAGGACCATACATAAGCCAGAAGTTAAGGCATTAACAGATTACTTATTTTTCCTGTGGTTAAAGACTCAGATACGTAGTCTGATTATTTATGGCACCTTTATGGCCATAAACTTTAAACTTTATTTATGGCACCTGCACATTACTATAATGAGCCTCCAATTCAGACTAGTTATTCCAGATTATATTAAATCAAACACAAATCTTTAATATGCCACCTATCAAAGATTACTGCACTTTAAGAAAAATACCTGCTTTTGAAATTCAAAATCAGAACTTCATCCTTCATGAGTACTTGTTGTAATCCTATTCACTTCTTTTGCAATATTGCCTCAATTATGGATGAGGAAAGAAGATATCCAATTATGGATATGGAAAGAAGATGTCTTTCCTAACAATTACTCTTTTAAAAAGGGTGAAATAAAAGGAGTGGTCTGCCATGTAGACTATACATAATAATAATTACGTCTGTGAGTAAAAATAGGGATTTCAGACTCTCTTGAAGGAAATTATTCTTGAAGAAAAACTTATATAAAGGTTACCCTTCTACTTCATTATTCAACTCTAATTGTACAAACAAAAAATGTTATAGAAAGACCATTTTAGTTATAACTGCATTCATTTATATCAAAACTGCAGGTACATGCACTTAGAAATGTAAGTCCAGTAGGTCCTCCCCTCTTTTTTCCATTCTTATCAGATACAAACAGCTAATCTGAAAGCTCACCTTTTAATTGTACCTCTTGACATGTCAAGCAGTGCACAGGTATTGTGTGCAAAGGCCATAATGCATAATCAGCTGTATATAACCACAAAACCTTTGGGCATATACCTCTACATGTTCCCATGTGATAGCTCATATAATTGTATAAAATACTTAAACCTAGACCAGATTTGAAAAGGTGATGTATATGTATATATGCATGTGTGTGTCTATATATGTACACAAGTTTATATGTTCCTCTTTTCAAAGCACTCTAAAAGTTCAATGGCAAAGAACATCACAATTAATAACTCCAGTCCCCCCCTCTTTTCAAAGCACTCTAAAAGTTCAATGGCAAAGAACATCACAATTAATAACTCCAGTCCCTGACACAACAGAACTTTCTAGAGTAAAGTTTTCCATAGCAAAAGGCATCAAATCCAGACAGAGCTCTGCTCATCTTTGGCTGCAGAATGACCTGTGCCAGGGGCTAACAGCTGCCACAGACCCATCACCTTCCACTTCAAATGCAAGTTGCATTCCTTTGAATCCTCTCTAGCATGAGCACAGAGCAACCATATGTATTATTTAAAAAGCAGCAACACTACAACAACATATTACACAGCATGCAGTCCTCACCCTAGGAAAAGCATGAGGTAATTAATATGCTTTATCTTTCCATATTAATATGCTATGTTACACTTCAGGAACATTTCATGCATTTCCAAAAGAAGGAACAATAAAAGAGGAAAATATTTAAATATGAAGTCTTAGGTACAAGTCAAGGATGTAGTCAGTTCATTTTCCTTACTGAGCATGTGCTTCACTTTGCTCGGGCATGGTAATAAATAAACCATTTCTCATGAATAGAACTTGGCAAATTAGACAAGATATAGTATACATCATTACACCTTCTCTGTATCCTGGACATGCTGTTCCACATGTGCAGACTAGATTTCTCAAAGGCCTAATACAGCAGTTATGAATATATTCATCACCTAAGAAAAAAAGTCGTCTTCTTAACCATACCACATAAAATGCTGGAAGATCTATTTTGAAGTCTAAATTGACTAGTCTGGTTGAGACACGTGGGTTTCTATGGCCAACAGAGCAGTTTAGAAGAGTAATATAGCTCATCTCACACCTGGCTCTTTTGTTTCCTGAGCACTAATGATAAGACATTCATTTAGAACCAAATCAAATGAGGTGGCTTTGGCACAAAATCAGAGCAAGATGCAAACTCTCAGACTCGTTTCATACACTGACTGCACAGTTCCAGCCTACCTCATACTAACACAATACATTACTGTCTCTCTGTTTTTCAGAAAAGATTTACCAAGGTATTTTGGTGTGATCTTTGTTTTATAAAGCGCATTAGAATGCATTTCTCAGTGCACAATAGCATAAACCATACTTGTTATTTCATTTTCTCTTCACTTAATCCCCAATTCACAAAATTAGGTCATTTTCAATGGGTTTACCATATAAAACAGCGAGAAATAATAATAGCAATTAAGTCAAATTTAGCACTTATTACTCAACAAGAATTGCCTAGAAACAGAACATGTTTTCCATAAATGCATTCATTGTTCAAAATTCTTTTGAGGATGTTTTAATGCATATGCCTTCTCTCCAATAGGTTTTTAATAAGCTCTCTATTGCAGGAATGTATCATATGTTGGATCTTCCAAATTCAAAATCTAAGCTAATTTGACAGGTCTCACACCAAATGTCTCTTCTGCTGGCTGCACCAGCGTAATTCATCAGATTTCCAATATGTCCATTCATGAGCCTGAATCCCACATTTATTTTTCATGAACAAGCTGCAATAATAAATTAAACAAAAAAATTCTTTTGTAACTATCCCTAAGATACTTCAACTAATCATAGTCAAACTAAGGATAGGGAGAAATCAGAAGATAGCCATTTTGCCTGGCTTTGTTCCTAATCCTTAATCCAAACCAAAGAAACTATATTTTTGAAAAAGCTGGCAAGGCTCTAAAGAAGAAAAACAGTGTGTATTTGTCATAGAATTAAGATCATTCTGATTCTCTGCTGTTTGTGTAAAAGAAAAATAGGGGCTATTGCCACTGCATAAACACCAAACAGTTTGTGTCTATCTTCAATAGTTTCATAGCAAATATGTAAATGATTCATTTGCTATTCATCAGCTTTGATATACTGCCTGCCCTTGCAGACCTTCTTAAAATATATACAAAATCTGCAGTACCAGACATGGTTTTCTGGGCCATTCTCTCTTTCAACAGACAGCATAACCACGCACCTAACACAAAGTTACAGTTTGCAATCTCTCAATTTCAATTATAACTTGCAAAAAAGTCAACATCCCCTTACAATAGGAATCACTCCGTTGAATACTTACTACAAGCCCAAAATAGAAAGCAAACAGTTAGGATAGGCACACTGTATTTAAAATGTCCCTTGAATGTCCCAGCTTTAATTCCCCAGCAGAGAGAATCGAGGCTTTAAGTTAAAATTAGTCTTTGAGTCTTTGGTCTCCAAGTTAAAATTAGCACTCAGAAGCATTCACACTTACGAAATTATAGCTCAAGCAACAAATCTCACCATTTCTGCTACAGCGTGTGATAGCACCCTTCTGCAGCACCCGAAAAGCGAGCAGAATGGCTACTCCCTGCTAGGTTTGAGCTCCCAAGGCCCAGCAAAGGGGCCTTCCACCAGCAGCACAGGGAATTTCTGCCTCTGTCCATGGAACTTGTCTTCCCAAAAAACGGGCATTGAGGATAATAGCAACAGCAGACACCGGTCTGCTTCAGGCCCATATGGCACATCTCCAGCACATAAGGCTGCTTCAACAGAGCTAGATGAGGGGCTCACTGCTTGGTCTTCATTTTCATTAGTCCCTGCTAGCCTAGAATTTAATATACATTCTACCAAGAGATATGGTGATAGTGAAGCATCTTGGATTCCAGTGGGGCTGGGTTTTGAAAGTCACAGCATAAAAGAAGTATGTAATTCAAGATCAATAAAGTGACTGGCCTTCATCCTGTACCTCTTGCAGCTCACAACCATGCAAAATGGGAGCGCAGTGAGCAGAAAGATCAGATTTGCTGGGGTTTTTTATGAGTTGCCCAAATACAGGAGGCCTCACACAGTGCGCAGCAGTAAAAATAGTCAGCCTAACATTTTTCCAAGTTGTTTAGCAGCTATCAGTCACTGCCACCTATTTGTGGACTACAAAAAATGACAACTTCCTTTATTGCAGCTGGCTCCCACTGGCCATCTACTATGGTTCGACATTTAAACTCGGACCACAGAACAAAACAGGAGCCTGTAATGTGACAAATAAATCAGCAAGGTATGTTTCCATTTAACATTTGGCACCAGCCAAAGCGCATGTATTGGTCAAATCTCCCTACAGCCTTATTTTCCAGAGTTGACTTGGGTATTCATACACCAAGATCTCTACAGTAAATAATGTCAGCTAATTAAGACCTACTACTGCTTTCAAATAAAGAAAAGCATATGCAAAAATCTAAAGGACAATGAACCATATATGACATTTATCTTTCCAATTCAATAAACTTGTTATTGAGTTTTAATATCAATTGACTAATATCTGACAGGAGTAATCAGGAGTTCTGACAAAAAGCCAAATAAGTAAAGTATTAAGTTAATAAGAAGGTAACCTCTTCAAGGACTTAAACAGTATAGTAGTAGAGATATACTCAAAAGTGATTTACTGCCTTCTGGTTTGTTCTCACTGTGAATTTTTTCAATTTTTGCAAAAATAGATAGTTTCACCAGGTTCATAACATCCACAAGCTAAAACCAAGTCACAATGCTAGAAAGAACTGTTTTGTCCTGGACTTTGCCATTCATTGGAAGGAATGGCTCTCCTTTTAGACCAGCTCCGCTCCTGCTAACTGGCAGCATGCTTCCCTGGGCTCTTTCCTTGGGAGCAGCTCTCTGCAGTCCCTGACCTTGCGCCTTCCTGAATGCAGACACCACGCACTGCTCTGCCCCATTTCCCATCCCTTGGCAATCTATCTGATTTTAGACTAATTCGATCCCCAGCCCTTTCCTTTCCTTCGCTGCAGTGTTTGTGGTGTGAGCCATAAGGTGTGCCCTCTTTGCCCCGGGGGCACCGTGCAGCAGCTGCTGCAGCTGGAGGCACCTCGGGCGCCGTGCAGAGCTGTGCCCCGTGCAGCAGCCCCGCAGCCCTCGCCGCAGCCAGCGCCAGAGCACAACTGCTGAGCTGTCAGCAGCTTCCCACAAGAGGCCAATTTTTACACCGCATAATTGTAGCACAGCAAAAAAATATATATTCTTGAGAGCTGGCAAGCCTTGCTGAATTTGCATGCATATCTGATTAGCTGCGTCTCTAGAATACAGTTTTACCCAATATTGCAAAATTACTCAGTTTAATTTTTTGAAAAAGTCTGGATTGAATCCCGTCGAAGTATAAAGCCTGTTTTCTTGTTCCTTCCCTCCCTCCAAATGAGTATAATCCAATTTTCATTTGATACAGGGGCATTTTATTTGAGGCTGTTTGGGAGCTAAGAACCAGAAGGAAAAAAAAAACCATAGACAGCAATACGAATCAAAAAGATTTTGTTTAGCTTCATCTCTATTGAAGTATCCAGGGAATGAAGCAGGAAACTTCCCTACAGTTCATCCCTCTACTTCCACCCATCTCCCCAGGAGGCAGCAGGAAAGAGGGCCCCAGGCTGGTTAGCTGCAGCTTCTGGTCGCCTGTCCCAACTTTACGTGACTCCTCCATGGCCTAAGAGCTCAAAGTGCAGGACAGAAGCCAGAACGTTACCTATGCAGGCGCTGATGGTTGTGCTGCTCCAGCTTGAGCAGGGAGCTGATGACAGAAGGCCAAAAATGCCGTTGCTGCTCAGGCTTCATTTCATCACTTGTCACACACTGGCAACCGACACATTTTCCGCCAGGCTGACTAGGACACGTCTCCTGAGGCTGGAAATCACAGAGCTGTGGGTAGGTTTAGGGGAAGAGGCCTGGAGTCATGTTTCCTAGCCCTGCAGATGTGCTCGGTTCTGAGATGCTGCCTCCCTAATGAGCAGGAAGGTTATGGCTGTCTGCATATAATCCAAAATCCCAAGCAAATAATCAAATATTCGAATTGGCATGATCGTTGATATGATCTGTCATGCAAATAAAAACAGAAAGTCTGCAATAAATATACACAAAAAAATGTATGTCTGTGTGCATGAGCTAAAGCTAAAACCTTTCTTACTTCATCTCTTGTGGTTCAGAAGGTGTACATCTTTTCTATAAATATGCACCACACAAAAATATAAACCATATAAAAAATACTTTGAGAAAAGTCTTATCAAATTGTTTTCTACAGACCCCATTTCTTCTACCTCATTTCCAGGCTTCCATATAGTATCCTCGGTACTTTCTAAAAAGAACAGCAATGCAAAACTCAGGCTCCTGTTTGGAAAGTTCACCAGGAGAAATATTACAGTGGCTATACCAGTTCAACTTAAGTACTTAAGTACGCTTACATTTGACAAAAATAACTCTTCCATACACACTTCCCATTAGGCCCAAAAGTAATAAACCATTCAAAGTAAGTGTCATAAATCAAATACATCCACCTTTGTGGTGAAACATCGATCTTATTTTTCATTTTCATCTTAGAGCTTAAAATAATTTGGTCACTCTAGTTCATAAAAAATCAAGCACAAAGTTGCACCACAAAAGAAACAGTTAAGTCAGTGCCTATTCATGTTGTCACCTAAGCAAGGAAGGCAGGAAACACAACGATAGAAAAGGTGTGAACAAATAAATAATATGAATCCTGCACGTTTTTATCAGTTCACATACAGTAACCATCAACTCAGAGAGCAACTGCAACTATTTCTCCTGTCAAAGCCCACAGTAGTTAAGTACTGATAATAGTCCTCTGCCTCAAGGAGTGTTTGAAGACTGAACTCCTATTTAGGAACAGGTACATAGGAAATTGCTTTCAGTACATGGAGAAGACAAGTCCTCTTCCAGGTTAAGCATCAGTTTACATCCAACAGGGTTCATTAGCACCAGATTAGCACCAGTCTCAGACAGCTCAAGGCAGCTTTGTTTGGAGCCACTTGGATGTCTCTGTATTGCAGCCTTGAGCACACCACGTTATAGGAAACATTATTCACTTGGGCATGAAACAACACAAGTACATAGAGACAGCTTGGTTTTAATCACACCTCAACTAATAAGCCCTCCTGAGACTTATTAGTTTCAGATGGAGCTGTCTGGAAGCATGTCTTGCTTATATTTAAGAAACCGCTCAGTCATTCTTCTGAGAAGGTCTAAAGCATCGTGATGTCAAGCCTGAAACGGCACCACATAAAACCTAAGCTGTGTATTTATAATAGGTTTGCTAGAATTTAGCAGCTGACATCTCTAAAACTCTGTTTGCACTGTGCATGCACCCAGAATTGTAATCAGTGCACAGGGATAATTTTCTCCCTGGTTGCTCCTGCCACCTTTCTAAAATGGCCTGGGATATGTGGCACCGGGACAGGGATATAGTGCTCCTGCCATGATCCTTTCTCAGGCAATGCTCAGTGCAAACAAAAAGCAAGAGGCAAACAACTAGTTAAAGTCTAAACCTAATCCTAATTAATACTTGTAACAATATCTATTACATACAAACTTCACTGTTCCACCAACAGGAAGTTACTCTACAGCAGAGATTCTTACTCTGTCCTTCTACCACTGCTAACAAATCAAGGGATTTAATTCTACTGCTACATTTGAAGCAATATAACCTGCTAAAGTCAATTAGATCTAGCATTTAAATGGTTGATTTTGTAGCTCATTTGCCATATTTTAATTTAGTTGTTTGGTTTATTATTGTATTAACCAATACTGTCAATGGGCAAAAAAAAACAAGTTGAATACAAAAACTGTGATTACATGCACCAAGTTTCACTGCCTTGCATCCCTGATAGCTATTTTATTTATTTCAAGTATCTGGAGTCTGGGGTATTAAAGTTAGTGAGCAAAACAATAGTTTTATGGTTATTCACTGATAAAAAAAAAAAGAGAGAGATTGTGATGTTAGAAAGAGTATGCAAAAGTATTAAGCTGCTATACTTTTCTATTCTTCTTTTCCCTGTCTCTATAGGTTAGTATGACTTCCTTAGCCTACAGAAATTTTGGAAGTCTTAATTAATATCTGCAAAATAATTTATGATCATGGACAGATAAATCTAATTTAAAGCACTTCATTTTTATTGGCTGTCTTTTGTCTTTATATCTGAAAAAACCCGCTTATTACAAATCAAAATTTCTATCTATCTGGCGTATACAGATATAGCACTTCTGGTTATGCTCCATTCTTTCAAACACTTTTAAAACACTACTAATTGAACCTGATTTTAAAGGAAATATCAAGAGTACAAATATTGCACGTATGATAGTTTGCATAATACTAACTATGCTTTGGACTTCTGTAATACTTCCCTAGAAAATAAAAAAAAAAAGAACAATTGTAATTATGAATGAAATTAGCCAAAAATTTTTACATCTTCTCCTTAATACCACTCTAGCTGTAAAATATTCTGGAGCACTTTTGATTATTTTTATAAACAAAGAGTAAAAAACAAAAGTAATATCCTTCTTTCAGGTGCTACATTAAAACTATAGTCCTGGGAGGTAAGCGCCGTTGTGACAGAAGCAAATTTCCATAGTATCATTGATGTTAAAAAAAAAAAAAAAAAGCCCTTTCAGTTTTCATCAGCTGAGAATCTGCTCTACGGCCAGAATTTTGGCTCAATTTTCTTCCTGAGGCCGTTGCTATCTTGCTGCAGCTCCACAGAGAAGCTGTCAGCCGAGTCCCCACATCATACAGAGCCGTGCCTGTAACTCCCGGGCAATTTTCTTTCATGTGCTCAGCAAGAGGAGGTTGTGGTCAGAGGAATTGGGGCATGACTTTTCTTCTTTGTTCTCTCCCTGTCATCTGAGCCCCTTGGTGTCCATGTTCAATAGCACTTCTAATCTGAATCAGGAAAGCAGAGGGCTGCCCATGAAACTGCATGGGAGTGCTTCACACCGTATAGATATGATGCCCATGCACAACCTTCAGGACACAGCCACACTCAAGAGAATGGTCCTAAAAGTAAACACTAGAAACACTAGAAAACTGAGTGACTTCAATTCTGCAGCAAACAGGAGGTCATCTTTTGTTCCCCTAACCTGTCAGCTGCCAAAGCTATTCTCACCCAAGCATCGAGAGCAGAAAATACACACCTGTCCTGCTGAATGTGTTGCACGGGCAATCTTACAGTTGTCTAGATATGAACAACACACATAATAAGCTCTAAATAAAGTGCTCACAACACCATAGAGAAGGTAATACCCTCCTTTACCCTTGCAACTGTTGTATTTAGTAACTGTATGCCAGTCAGGAGGAACGGTCTAATTTGAAAGACACTAAAAGCCCCTGTCATTCACCTGTCTTCTTATACCTGCAAGCAATAACCATTAAAAGTTAGTATTTGTCAAATATTTGGAAAAAAAAAAAATCCTGTAACTTGTTTTTCGTAGTTTAATTTCCACAAGTTACCACTTGTGGAAGTGCAATATGTGACAGCGGCTTCCACTGCCAAGAAATCAGAGGAAAACAGGAACCTTTCATTACCCTTTAAGCAGATCTGCCTGCTATGGTAAGGGGACAAGTGAGTGAGGACTAAGAAGCACAAGCTCAGCCACACAACAACACCTTCAGAAAATACTGTGAGCTGCTGCCACCCAGTTTTACTTGTTATCTATGTTAAAGCAGAGTGATGGCTTTGGGGCTGTATACCCCAGGTTAGTGGGAATTGGGTAATGAACTGCCTTCTTAATCAGCAAAAAATTCACTGCGTAATG
>JAVCKT010003530.1:0-12008 GCA_032273925.1 Rhynchotus rufescens | reverse complement strand
CATTCTAGCATGGATGGGGGCAAATCCCAAACGCCAAACTAGCCTAAGCCAAATGGTGTATAGATTAGCACGTGGCTGCTTCCCTTACTGAGACTCTGAGGGTTGTCTAATGTCCCTTGGGGGAGGAGTGGGAGGAGGGGGAAGCAGGAGAGGGCACCTGCCTGCTCTTTATGCCAAGCTTCATTCCTCACGTGCTTCTTGGTTCAGCTCATCCGAGTCAGGCTGTCACATGCTTGTACGAGCTGCCTGTGCAGCCGTCCTGCTGGGGGATAGCTCAGAGGTGCTGTAGGGGACAAGATGGGCTCTGCTCCTGGGAAGGCAGCAGTTTTCCCCTGATGATGGCAGTGGGCTGAAACAAAAGGGGGAAGGGCTTGACATGGTGAATGAAGTGATGAGAAATGTGCTGAGATGGATGGAAATGTGCTTCTGAAGGATGCGGTGAGGATATAGGAGAAACTTTGGGTTAAAGTCTTGATGCCTGTAGGAGTGAGTGCAAAAAGGAGCTGGAGCTGGAGGAGTCCTCCTGCTCAAGTCTAGCTGTCCCATCTTTGCAGCTCTTTGAGGAAGTCAAGATGAACCTACCACTTTGAAGCAGCAGTATGACCTATCAAGGTACAGAAAAGGAAGGAAATAGAACAAGTTTCACCTGCTTTTATCTGTAGGATAAAAATGTTAATGAGTAACACAACTTCTCTGTTCCATGAGATGGTGCAGTCCGGAGAGAAGTCAGACAAGTCAGGGGAAGGGTTTCTATTATGACCTCCCTATCCAACAGAAACAATAGCATGGTTCAGAAGAAAGGCAGATCCAGCTGTGTTGTGCAAGTCGGGGTGCAATGCCATGGGGTCCCTGTCTTTAGCTCTCAGGCACTTCTGTGGCCTCTCATGGGGTCTCTGTTAAGTCTCCCCAGTGATCCCCAGAGCCATAAGTTGTGGGGCTGGACAGGGAATACCTGATTCTAACTAGCTCAAATTCCTGTGGTGCCCGATGATTGGGTGCTGGACTGCTGGTCCCCATAGCCTGCCCACCTGGAGGCTTCACCTGCATCTTGGCAGTGACATAGCAATTAAAGGCTTAGTTAGACAGGAGCGATTTAAAAGTAAGCAAAACTTAACCACCTCCAGCCCTATGTCCAATTGCTATAATATCCTTGTTATTGACATCCATCCCACATCTCAAAGAGTCGAATTGTAATGACTGAGGCAGGACAGAAGACTTGAGTAGGATCTTTCACCTCTCCTAATGCGCCCTAGTACAGCTTTGAGTGGTGGGTGGCATAGCAGAATTTACTCTACTTAGAAATTGAAGGTAATTGCCAAGCTCTTGATGTCCTGGTGTTTTCACAGGAGTGTCTTCTCTGTTCCCCAAAAACTTGTTTCTTTTAATTCAGGTTGCTTTTCCCAGGATGTGCCCACCTGTCTCTTGCTCTACTGGATTGTGTGTAGGCAGCCAGGCTCAATGGCCTAGCAGAAATGCTAGGTCCCAAGAGCTGGAGTTGTCCAGAGGGAAGGCGTATATATTTTATGTCTTCAATCCCTTATGACTTTCACTACTGCTCCTGCTGCATGTATCTACCAAGGCACACCTAACCTTGACACTTCCCTTCCTCTAGCCTCCAGTTTTGTTCTGTTTCTTCCTAAATGGAGACTGCAGTGTGGAGCAGAGGCTTTGCAGAGCGAGCTAGCAAGCATGCAGGGCAGGTTTCAGCGCTGCCTGCTCCCCCCTCCTGTGCCCAGCCTGCCTCGGAGATCAGAGCAGGCAGCTGATGATAAACTGTTGCAGGGGGAGAGGAGAAGGTACTGGAAGAGAGCTGCCAAGTGGGACTATTTATACCGTGTGACTCAGGCCGGTGCTGAATCCAGCCAGATACTGAGTGCTGGAGCCCTGCAGCAGCCCACAAAGGACAAAGCTTGAACAAGGAGCTCTGGGCTGCAGCAGCTCTTCCACTGCAAGGTTCAGGCTTTTCCCATGTATTCCTAATGACAGACCGCACCTTTTCGTTCAGCTCTGCCACACTGTGCTCGCATCAGCTGGACGAGGAGGAGCTGGATTGGTGGAAGCACTCTCGGCGTGGAAGGTCAAGTCACAGGGAGAACTACCTATGCCCAATGGTCCGAGGATGCCAGAATAGCCACAGAGAGCCACTGGAGTGTCGAGACGTGCTGGTCCAGAATGCACTCTTCACAGGGGACCTGGAGATGATTCAGAAGTACTTCACCAAGGATGCAGCTATCAATCTCATCATTGAGGCCAAAGGTGATGAGCTGCGTTGGACTAGCAAGAAATTTGGTGAGTACGCAGGGCTGGGACATCTGTGGTTGGGAAGTCCCCAGGATGAGAGAAAGAGCAGAGACATCTGGGAAAAGTGTTTGAAGGAAGCCTCAGTCATGGAGATAGGGTGATGGAAGAGGGAAAAGAGTTTTGGATAAGGAAGATGCTGGAAAATAGAGCTGCAGAATAAAGTGTATCAGATTGTTGAACATGAGCAGGAACAGGTCTACTGGGAAGGGATGAGAACAGGGTGTTTGGGAGGAATCACAGGGAGGAAGAGCATCAGGACTGTCCTAGGATGGATATGAAGTATGTGTGATGAGTTGATGTGGGTGCATTAGCAGTGACTACTTGAGGGGCCTTTGCTCCAAAGCAGAAGCTTTCACACCTGCCTAGTTTTGCTTTCCTTCACAAACGGGGTTTTTACCTTGCAAGCTGTTTTATTCTGTGAGACAAGCTTGGGGAGTTGGAGACCAGGATGGAAGATACCAGAAGACACTAGGTAGAAGTAAGTATGTCCTGAATGACAGGAAAGAGAAGCTGGTCACTCTTGGCGCTTCTTCCCATCGTTATACCTCCCTGTGCCTTCCCCCCAGCTATGTCTTGTGCACTACACATGCCTCCCTGCTCTTTGATCCCTTTTGATTATATTCTCTTCAATGTCATCTATGAACTTTTAGCCCTGCAAAAGATGACCTGATGTAGGCAGTGTCAAGGAAAGAGGTAGGCTTAAAAATGTGGAAGGCCATGTGTTCTTGCTGCTGCACATCTGCTAGTAGTGTGCTGCAGACAGCCAGAATGAAGACAAGGAGTGGCAAGTGTGAAAGGGGAGTTACGGTGCACGTTTTGCACAACTCTCTTTTGCATAGATGGCATGGGTAGTGAAAAGCCTCACTGTGTCAGAATAGCAGAGCTGTTGATGAAGGCCACTTTCCCAGAGCTGTAGGTTCCTTGTAGTATTCTAGCACCAGGATATGAAGGATATTGATAGCAAGTGACAAATAGAGTAGGCTAGGAGATGCAAGGGCTGATACTTTTGGATGCTGAAGGTTGTTTACTGAATGCCAAGGTCTGTATACCCATGGCTTTCAATTTTTATAGATTTTTTAGGAAGAAAAAGAAAAAGAGACTCTTTTTGTGTAACTAAAGATCACTTATCAGAAAAATATTAATTGTAATTTAACTTTGAAGTGTTCTAGTTGTGCTGGGCTGACATACTCTTTAAATTCCAACCCCAGAGACAGCAGAACAACTTATGTAAAACAACTTCAGCTAGGAGTTGCTCTTATCACTAGAGTAACAAGACATGGAAGGAAAAAATAAACAAACAAAAACCCCAGCCAAGTAATCCATCAAGCACAGACCATGAATGTACTGCAAGTTTTATGAAGTAAGGAAACTGAAGAAAAAAAAATGCAAGCCTACATAATACCTCAGGCTTTGGTCCCTGACCTGTAGTGACTCTTTCCCAAAACCTATCCAGTGAGCAATCATAAAGGTAGATTCCAGTGACAGCCTTTCCTGAGGCCAGGAACTGATATTTGAAGGAGCCCAGAGGAGGTCTAAGTTGAACCGTGTTACTGACACTATCTAATATAGCCCTTTGTCTCTCTGGCAATGCTCTTGTGAGCTGGGAACTCTGGCTGGATACTATTTATAGCTTTAGGGAAACTGAGAATCCCAGCAGGTGAGGCAGTCTGCAGAGGCTTCCCTCTCTTTATCCTTTTATGCACTATACTGTAGCTGGACTAGTTGGTGGTGAAATCTGCACAGAGTATGATGGAGATTGTGAGCAAATATACAGCTTGGTCACTTCTTTCCCTTGCTGAGTAGAGCAGAGTTTCTTATCTTACCCTCTTCATTGATCCCCCAGATAATCATTGCTTAGTGGTCTATTGGAGTCAATTACCTTGGCTGACTGCTGCATGGTGTAAATTGTTCCCCCACACTCTCATGGTGAACGAACAGCAGTGAGGAACTGTAATGGAGGGGATTGTCAGAGAATGGGAAGGGGCTGTATTGAAACTGTGCAGGAGCAAGACTGAACTTCAAGGAGAAATAGGTGGGGTTCCAAAGTTTAATTATCTTGTGTGTTTTTACACTACCTGTATTGGACAATTTCCTATCCTTGCACCTTTTTCTATCCGCCCTGTGGCTTTAAGCCCTAATTAAAAAGAACTTTACTCTGATGTGTTTAGAAACTTGTCTAGTGCCGTGGGCTTGGATTGAATCAGCAGATGGGGGGTTGCAGTGCTGGAGATAAGAAAGGAGGCAAGGATTGAACAGTGCACACTTGTGCATGGAGGCAGCTGGGTCATGCTATTGTGGCCTCGGTGGGTGCTGGTCGTCTAGGACTTAAATGGGGGGCCAAAAACCAAGATGGGTACAGCAGTAGAGTGGTTGGATGTGAGATCTCTCTGTGCTGCCCTGTCCCATTCTCTACCTGCTATCCAGCCTCTTCTGCCCTGCTTTGTATGGGGCCTTTCCCTTCACAGCCAATTGCTGCGGAGACGTTGCCTTTGAGGTGTCCCTTTCTGCCTCTTGGCCACACACCCTGTGTGTCACAAGGTCCCCCAGAATAGCTTGGCTGAGACCTGAGCTGTAGCCAGCCAAGCAGTTGAGTGTCACGTCTCTGTCCCGGGCAGAGAGCGCACGGGTGGCCTTTGAGCGCAGAGTGCTGGTGCGGTGGCCCCCTCAGAACCAAGCCTGACCAGGAGGCCACTGCAGGCCCAAGCCCGGCTCCTGCCTGGGCTCTGGCTCCTGCCTCATGGGCAGCATCGTGGGCACAGGGGACGGGAATGAGGAGCCCATTTGCACACAGAAGACAAAAGGCCTTGCCCAGGCCTACTGGCAGGCCCTGCTAAGAGGGGACCGAGGGGTGATATCAGAGATCCTCAGTGACTCCCAGAATGGCCTCAGCCCCAGCTCCGTGTTTGACACCAGCGACCTGGAAGAGTGGAAGGATTACCGGTTCAACATACGTCGGCTGAGTATGCGGGGGACGGTGGGCTGGCAGCGTGGCCATCTGGCAGGGGCTCAGAACCTCTTGCCATTGCTGCAGGGCATCCCTGCTGGTGGACAGGGTGTGCGGGAGCTTGTGAGCTGCAGGGGTAGGAACAAGAGCGCTAGGAATGGCTGGCTCTGCCTGTGCTGCTTATGGGAGACTGTACTGTGCAAAGTGTGTCTTGGGGTACATGGCTCGTCTGGCCAGGGAAGCTGCCCAGGCTCCCCAGCCAGGCAAAGGAGGTTGAAGCTGCATGTGGCACCGCTCCTGTCGTTCCTGTAGCCTGACGCTGTGCATCACGTGCTGGTTGCAGGACTGCTGATTGCCCACGTGCTGGGCAAGGGACTGTCAAGCTCTGTTGGGTCTTTGGGATATCTCCATTTGAATCTGGCCCTTCCAAACACAGCTCATACCATACTGCTGTGGAGAGAAAGAGGTGAGGCGTGTGCAATACTGAGTGTGTCATGCAGCAGAGACACAGTCCTCCAGCCCAGCCTGGAGGAGCCACAGGAAGCACCACAGAGGGACTGTCAGCATGATTTGGGCTGCAACAGCTGCAGGTTGTTTATCAGCAGACCACACCATCAATGGTTTCAGCTGGATCAAGTCTTTCAGAATTGATGAGTTTCAGCTACCTGCTCTGTCCTGGGCCCTAGATGCCTCTTCACAGACTTGCTTATCCATGTTATGCTCAGGGTCTGAATCTCCTGTGTCCGTGCCCTGGCAGCCTGCTTCCATATGTCCTGTATATCCATATGTCCTGCTACCTGATTCCTTGTATTTGTGGCATTGCATGCATGGTGCTCTTCACAGCCACCCTGCTGCTTCCAGCCCTATGCCCTTGGGTCCTTCATTTATCCCGTTCCTCCCCAAAGAAACTTTGTACTGCATGACTGAGCTGCAGAGGAAAATTCAACCTCTAGAGCAGCCCCAGGCCCACGGCTTCCTTGCCAGTGTGACCGTGTAGCCCAAAGAGACACCCTCCAGCAAGGTGTCATCCTTCCACAGGCCAGAGGAGGGCAGAGGCAGAGGCTGAAGCAACAGGCAGCCTCTCGAGGGGGAAGCCTGCTACTCAAGAGCCGGGTATGGCAAGGAGCAGGAGGGAAGGGGCAGGTCGGGGCCCAGAGCTTTTGTGCGCTGTGTCTGGACATGGATCCCTGACCTCTCTTTCTCTGCAGGATTGTGGTCTCTGACCTACGAGCAGGAGCTCACCACGCCACTGCACATCACAGCCGGCCGAGGCTACGCCGACTGCCTGCAGTTCCTGCTCCTCAGGGGTGCTTCTGTTAACTTTGCACCGGGCGGCAAGACTGCCCTGCACGAGGCCTGCGCAGCGGCCAGTACGGACTGCGTGCGCCTGCTGCTCAGCTTTGGAGCTGACCCCGAGGCGGTCTCTGAGGATGGCTACAAACCTCTGCATTTCTGCAAGAGTCCGGACTCCATCCAGTGAGTTGTGCCTGAGGGTACCACGAACCTCCTCCCCTATGCAGGAGGGGAGCTTATAGCTGCAGGTGGGGTAGTGGTTGCAGCAGTGGCTGTGGAATAGGGTAGCTTTATGGTGTATTTCTGGAGCAGCTGCCACCTCCAAACAGCTGCCTGCAAGATCTGTCCTTGGAGTGAGCGAGCTGAGCCTGGCACTGCTGCCTTACCCTCTGCCAGCAGTGCAGGGCCTGTGGTCACACTGTGATGTCCAGGCCGTGCGTGGTGCACACACCTCCAGGTGCATGGGTGCAAACTGGCACTGTGGTGACACTCAGGCTCTGAGGAGAGCTGGCTAAAATGAGGGTGACAGTATGTCTGCTCATCAGTCCTCCTGGCCTAAAACCACTGCTCCAGGGCATGGGGAGTGGGGCTCTGGGATTGTTTGGAAAAGTGAAAGCCATGGGTTTGTACAGCTGGGAAGAGGTGGGGGGGACAGGTAAGACAAGAGTTAGGAGAGCCTATCACTAAGTCATCTTGGGCCGCACAGGTGTGTCCAGCAGCTGTTGCAGCATGGTGCCAATGTGAACAGCCGGACAGAGGAGGAGGACAACACAGCACTGCATGTGGCAGCACAACATGGCCTGGCAGACCACGTTAGGCTGCTTCTGCGCTACGGGGCAGAGCTGGAAGCAAAGAATGAGGAGGGACAGACCCCGCTGAATGCTGCCTGTGCTCAGCCTCACCAGCCTCAGGACATGGAACGTTACTATAGGGTCTGCCAGCTTCTTGTGGAGAGCGGTGCAAACATCAATGCTGCAGACAGGGACCGCCAGCACCCACTTCACTTGGCCTGCAAGAATGCCAACGCTCAAGTAGTGGAATTACTTCTGGCCCGGGGTGCACATGTCAACATCATGAACTACAGCGGCAACACAGCGCTGCACAATATCTTGCAAACCACTGCCTACAAGCTGGAGCACCATCCAGAGCTTGTGGTCCGAGCCCTGCTCAACTATGGTGCCATCCGCATCTGGCCTGGCTCCCTCCTCAAGGTGCAGGACCAGAGCTTTCCTGGGAGCAGGGCAGGAAGTCAGTGGATGCTAAGGCCCCTGTGAGAACAAGGATGTCAGTGCTGCAGCAGGGCTTGTTCTGCACCTTGCCAGATCTCTGTCTTGCCTATCTCCCCCCAGTATCTGGGGGAGAGAAGTTGCTGGGGGATTCTCTGAAGCTCCTTGCTAGATCGTGTTCTCCCATGGTAGTCTCCTGCTTCTGTTAACACTGTTAAGCTGTATAAACAGTTCCTACCCATAGCCCCAGTTATTTGGCCCTGAACACTTGTCTTTTTCCTCTTAGGTGGTGTGTTTCCTCACTGGGACTTGCCCTCCAATTCATACTGATTCTGCAACACACCAGAAAACAAAGGGTTAATTGCTTGTCTTAATTCCTGAGTATTGCAATAATTACCCAGCCCGGAGATCAGCAGATTGCTCTCCCCTTTGGGAAAATACAGGAAAATCAACAATTAACACTAATTAATCTCCTATTAACGCCAGATAATGAGGATCACTGGTACAGCCGGAATAGGCTCTGACAGCTACTGCTGGTCATGGGAAACGTGAGCTGGGGTGCAGCTCTGTGTAGATGGGCTCTGCTCTGAAGGCCGTGCTGGAGACCTTAGATGCACAGGCACCTGTACGTGGTGAGCACAGGCCTGGCACCCACCAGAGGTGCCTGGCTAGCACTGAGTGTGTGCAGTATCTCCTGGAGGCTCTGTGTAACATGGGCATGGTGCCTCCTGGGCCCTACATTGCGCCCAGCACAGATCCAGAGCGTCTCTGCAGCCTGCCTTGGTACAGGCACACTGCATCCCTGACGTTTCTGTGTGGCATTTGGCAAAAGCGCAGTATGCTTTAGTGTCTCTGCACACAAATCATCTGCCAGTTCTTGCCCCAGAGCAGCTCATGTTCTAACCAGACAGACGTGAGGAAAGGAGTCTGATACAAGGCAGAGCTCACAAGCCCTTGGTGATGGTCAGGCAGAGGAGAGGTCTGTATCCCAGCTCCGCACCTGAGTCCCTGCCCTGGGGCAAAGGGGATCCAGCTGCTGAATGCAGTCATGCGGCATGGGCTGGGTGTTGTCTCAGTCCCATCTTTGCAGGATGCCCTGAGAGCAGAAACAGTGATCAGAGTCTGCCTGCCGTCAGTGGAGTGATTCTCCATGACATCATCAGGGACAGACAGTTAGTTTCTGGTCATTTCTGGATACATGCAGCTTTTCTAGTGTGTGAGGGTGGTGGGGCTTGAAGGACCTGGACCATGTGCTGTACTCATCTGCCCTTTCCCTGCCCTAGGTGCTGCGGTACTGCCACAAGTGCCCACGTGTCATCGAGGCCCTGATGAACAGCTATGAGCACGTGCGTGTGACTGAGGACTGGGTGGAGGCTGTTCCAGCAGAGGTGGTAGAGGTGAGGGGATGCAGGGCAGACCGGGCTGCCTGGACTGGGGGGCCTCTGGGTCCAGGTCGGGGGGACAGGGAGAGGGGCAGCTGCAGAGCAGGAGTGGATTCCCTGCAGTAATTTAGGCTCACTGGCTCTGGCTCTACCTTTCTGCTTGCGGAATGTTTTATTTAGCTCTGTTCCTCTCTCTTTTCTCTTCCTATAGAAATACCCACATTTCTACCAGTCACTCTTTGCCCTGGAGCAAGGTCCTCGCTCCTTGCAGCACCTGGCTCGCTGCACACTCAGGACCTTCCTGGAGGGCCGGTTGCTTCAGGTCCTGTCACAGCTGCACCTGCCAAGTGCCTTGCACCAGTTCCTACTGCTTGGCTTTGAAGATGTTCTCTACTAAGAGATGCTGCTCAACTGCATCCCTCTGCCACCATTCAGTTCCTGCCACTGCAGTCTGCACCAGCTCAGCTATCTCCCTCCCTCATCTCCCACCTGTCCATGTTATCGTCCTCCCACTCGGCCCCTAATCCTGCCACCATGTCCCTGTCTGCTAGACCATGTCAGCTCTGTCTCATGCATCTGTTTTAGAGCACTGTTTACCCATGTTATCTATGGCAAACTAGGAAAAACAAGAGATGAGGATTAGGGCACTTTGTGGGACCAGGAGCAAATATTCTTCATTGATCTCAGTGCTAGTTGCAGGATACCAAACTGCTGTAGCCCAAATCTGCAAACTCAAACCTTATTCAAGCAGGTCTGTGGTGCTGGGCATTTGTTGTGAGTCTGCCTTCCTGAAGGTGTTTACAGTTTGTACCCAAGGGTGTTTGGAATAAAACCTGGTCTGTCTTTATGTCTACTAGGGTACAGCTTCTGCCTTGCTTGGAAGTGTGCCCCTCATACGGTCTGTGTATTTGACATGCCATGCATAGTGGCATGTAATGGACATGGGCCCTCTCAGATGTATGCACTTGTCTGCCTTTTAGAGAGTGTGCAGGAATGTGTGGTGACTGTGGGCTGGGTCCTTCCAAGCAAGAATTTCTTGTGCAGGAGCGATGTCTGTGCTGAGGACCTTTGTATGGAGTCCCTGAGTGTGCTGGGGGAGTGCTGGTCCATTAGTATGGAGCAACTGGCCCCTGTGACAGCCCAGCAACAGCTGTGAGAGCACAGTGCAGCCCTGCTGCCTGTGCTGCATGTGCAGCAGACAAGGAGAAGGGCAGCATTGAGAGACGAGGTTATAAAGAGATTAAAGCACCATCCACCCTTAAATGGCTTGCAGGAAGCCAACCCCTCTTCCAGCTGCGAGTTCAGGCTCTAATGCATTCACCGACCAGTGGTCTGGCTGCCTGACACTGACAGCTTTAGGTTTGTGGGCTGGCCCTGCACGGGTCAGGGTCCACTGCAGTTCCACAGAGGTAGTCATGGAGTATGGAGGAAAAGCAAGTGTGCTCAGGGCTCTTCTAGTCACCTGTGAAATGTCACAGCAGGTCTAAAAACACCTGTTTTCCCCAGGGCAGAGGAGCTGTTTATACAGGGGCTTTGCACCTAGTGATGCATGTCTGCTAATGGGACATTTTCCTGCATGCCGAAGAGGAGCAGCATTTGCTCACTAAAGAAAGTCCATGACAATAATTTTTACACTCTCATTTACTTTTTCTCTGAGACAACCTGCTGCATTTCACCCATGAACTTGCATGGTAACACTGTATTATGTGTTATGTGTTAGGAAACAACACGTTGTAAACATTTTTTTAGCTTTCTCTTTTCTTAGAGAACATGGCTTGCACCAGGAATGTGTTTCATGGATTCTTGCTAATGTTCATTCGATGTATTACTGCACTGTCCCTACATCACTTCTGATAGATATTAATAGCTCATAAAAACTGACTCAGCACGTGGAATGTACTAGTGCTTTGCCTTTTTGTTGGGATCTGTGGTGTCTGTGGCAGGACACCAGTGAGGTTGTGACTGGGATATAAGTTGGAGCAAAAAGATGGAGAATAGTGGAGAATAGTTTGGCCTTTATTTCTGCAGTCAACCCAGGACTTTTGCTTTATTTTTTCACTGACATGGGCTGTATGAAGTGGGAGATGGGCAAGGTAACCCTGCCGTGTAAATCCTTACCCTAAGGGTAAGATTGTGTCCTGTCATAGGGGTTGATGTTGCTGGGCAAGTGTAGTCATTTTGTGGGTGGTGGCTTCCTCTGATGAAGCCTCATGGTCTGCAGCTCTGCTTGGGCAGAGCTCTTGACCAAGATGCTCACGCTCCTTGTGCTTGCTCCCAGTCCTGTTGCTGTCAACCCTTTTTGCTGCTTCTCAGCTGTTTTTGCAGCACAGGTACGAGGAGCCTTTGGAGTTGAGTAAGTAGGAAGGCTGAGTACCTTGGCACACGACAGAGCTGCAGCTTTCCAGCCCAAAGATTTTCCAATGGAAAACAGTTTTAGGAAATCACTGCCTTTGGAGACAGTGTTTTGGGACAAGACAGATGGGGATGTTCAGGAGTCTTCTGGGTTTTGACGATACCATTCATACAACCATGCAGGACTGAGGTCTGCTCCACTATGGCTTGGCAGGTCAGCACTGCAACACAGTCCATGGCTTCACGAAGGGAGTGGAGCACCATGCTGGGAGGGGAACCGGTGCCCCCAGGCACAGGGTTTCCCATTGCTCTTGACTCTCTACAGTCAGGGCTTGTGTTGCTTGTGTATTGCAAGGTGATGACCATAGTGCATTAAAACCACTCATCAACTTCAGTCATGTGGGACTGTTCCTACAGTTCTTGTGGTAAGTGCAGCTGCTGGAGAGAGTCCAGCGCAGGGCTACGAGGATGATCAGGGGCCTGGAACATCTGCCCTGTGAGCAAAGGCTG
>JAVCKT010003529.1:0-24315 GCA_032273925.1 Rhynchotus rufescens | reverse complement strand
GTCAGCTCTATTTATAGAGGGGCTGTAACTACCTCTGCAAAAAGATGCTCTTAGTCTCATGGGGGGAGGCTCTGGTGGTAAAGGCGTTGTGTTGTAAACCTGTTGTAAACCAGGTCCTATGAGGTGTGATGTTCTAGGTGATAGCGGGCAGGAGTGTCTCAGCTTGCTGTGGAGAAGAGATGGAAAAAGATTATGTAGAAAGAAGTTTAGTAGAGACTGAGAAAATCTCCCCTAGATCTTGGCAAGAAAAAGCTACTGGGACCCCATTTGTTTCATTGTCAGTTGGGAGCTTTCTTCAGGGGCTGCTGTTGTACACAGAAAGGTTCTACAGACCTCCTTGGGCCAGGACCCCCAAGGATCATAGAATCATAGAATCCTTAAGTTTAGAAGGGACCTCTAGAGGTCATCTAGTCCACCCCCTGCACACACAGGTGAACCTAGAGCATGCAGCACAGGATTATGTCCAAGTGAGTTTTGAACATCTCCAGAGAAGGAGACTCCACAGCCTCTCTAGGCCGCCTATTCCAAGTACTTGGGTTCAAGGTGTCACCCTTGTAGAGAAACACACAAGAAATCTGGGCATCATCTGTGTGTAGTGTCAGAGGTGAGACTGTCACCCTGGGCTGTGCTCTCTGTGTGTAGAAACCCCTTTGCTTTGCCTCAGTACAACAGGTTCTGGTACCATCTGGGGCAGTAACTCTGGCTGGCCTCCTTTGGAGGAGATTCTAGTATCCTGGCAAGCTGCACTCATGTAGTGGGCAAGGGGTGTCTGTGAGCACCCATAGTGGGAGCATAATCAAAATGTGTCCCCTGTGGGCCATAGGGATCTTGTTCTCAAACACTGCAAGGAGAAGAGAGACTGGTCTGCTGTGAATGCTGAGCTCCCACTAGTGGCAGCGAGTTGTGGTGTCTCTGTGCTTTGTCAGATGCTTCCAGCCCTTGCTCTTGAAATCCTGGTGAGAAGATTCCTGCTGGGGCCTCAGCTCCAGCTGGGGGGCACAGAGGCCTGACTGCAACTTTCTGTCCCTTTTCCAGGGCAGAGCATGTGACATCCTGGGGAAGGAGGACAGTCAGGACTTTGTGGTCTTGGTGCAAGCTCTGGAGGGAATTGGCCTCTCAGGTGACCAGGTGTCCTCTACCTGGGCTGTGCTGGCTGCCATTCTGCAGCTGGGCAACATCTGCTTTACCTCCTATGAGGTACACTAACCCTTGGCAGCTTGAGATAGGGCTACTAGTGCTGAACACTGCAATTGTCCCATGTGATAACACCGGGATTGTTGTTGTTGACTGAACATGATGTGATTTGAAAACCATCTTGTTTCTTGGGTATGAGGTTTGAGACTGACCTAGGTAGAGACAGAAGATGGGAGGCAACCAAGGGCCGTTAGAGCTTGGATGGCTGTTTGAGGAGCCAAAGTGGACCTAGATGGTGGTGTCTTATCCTGGCTCTACGACCTTCTCTGCTGCTGAGATATTGTCAGAAGTGTTAGTTTTATCTGCTGTCTGGTCCACAATTTAATCTGTTGTTCTCCATTATCTAGAAAGGATCATTTGAACATGCAGCCATTGCCAGTGATACTGAGATTCGGATTGTGGCTAACTTGTTGAGCGTCTCAGCAGATCTCCTGCAAAGTGCTGTCACTCACCGAGTCACTGTGAGTATCTCTGCGTCCTTTCACATTTGTCCCAAGGATACCTTGTGAGGTCCAAAATCTGGGACGTAATTGCAGAAAGTACTGCAAAATGGTTTCTATGCTAGACTGGGAAGGCTGTGCTGAACCTCTCAAGGAAACTTTTAGGGTGCAGAGATTGTAAGGTGGCAGAACTTACATCTAGGAGGCTGTTTACTAACATAAGATGGTGTTAGGCTTAACATCTTGGCTAGCTGGCTCTCCAGCAGAGATGTAGAAACAATTCTGTTTTTATTTTTTCCTTTATGGTATGTGTGGGGAATAGCAAGATAATAACAATAAATCATAGCTTTTTTTATGTGCTCAGGTGATGTCATATGATCGGATCTTCACCCCTCTGTCTGTAGAAGGAGCCATTGATGCCAGGTATTTCCCGCTGTTTGTCTGGGCTGGTGAGATGCACCCGAGGCTGTTGGCTCTGCTGTAACTGTCTTCACTCCTCTCTTCACTCAGAGACTCCATTGCTAAGACTCTGTATTACCTGCTCTTTGAATGGCTGCTGCTGAGGATCAACGAGTGGTTGGCCCCCTCAGAGACAGACTGCACCATGGGCATCGTGGACATCTATGGCTTTGAGGTTGCTCTTCCCATTCCTTTCATATTTTATGGCTGCAGGTGTGTGCACTGTCTCCAGTTGCTGATAGAGTTGGGAGGGAATTTGATCCTGTCTTTGCAGAAAGACAATGTCATTGACACCATATAACTTACTGTCTGTGGGTTTTATGTTTAGGATTCATGTTAGTCTGTGCTTGGCCTAGTGAGAACAATGGTACATGTATAAGTGGGGATGTGCATCCAAGAGGACATCTTTCTCTCTTCATGCTCCTTCACAGTTTTTGTCCCTTGCTGCTCAACCTAGTCAAACTGAAAACGTACAAGCCAGACATGAGATGATTTGGATTTCTCAGATTCAATTGATTAGATCAAGTTGCCTGGACTGGGGGCTCAGATCAGCACTAGCCAGTGCTGTGTGTTATGCCCTGAAGGTCTGGCCTTCTGTGGGGCTGTGAGGTGGACGTGTGATGCCTTTTTGCCTTTGTAGGATCTGGAGGTGAACAGCTTAGAACAGCTCTGCATCAACTTTGCCAATGAGCATCTCCAGCATTTTTTCAGCCAGACTGTCATTGCCCAAGAGGAGGTGAGTGGAACTCATGACAGCAGATGAGGGGCAGCATGTTTGGAACAAGCTGAGGCAGCAGCCCCTACAGAGTCCTTTAATGAGGAAGAATGAAGTACCTTCTTGAAGAGTTAAACCAGATTTTTAAATCCTTGAATTTGTTCTGTTTTCATGGCTGGATTTGACCGGTTGATGTCTAACATGCAGGAGGAATATAGCCAAGAACAGTTAGCTTGGATTCCAATTTCCAATATGTACAGTGAGTCGTGCCTCAGTTTCATTTCTGCAAAACCCCATGGCATCTTGCGTATCTTGGATGACCAGACTTCACTGCCTCAGGTGAGGAACCCTTCTCATCTGAGGTCTGTCACAGGATGTCTATGGCAGGGTAGTTATACCCATTAACAGAAGTACTTTCATGTTTACAGAAGTATATTATGTGTTCTTGCCACCAGTATAATAGCTTTTTGACCCACAGAATATGTTGAGCAGTAGGAAATGTGTCTGTCATCTCCCTTTCAGGCCACTGACCACACTTTCCTCCACAAGTGTCATTACCATCACGGAGACAGCCCTTGGTACACCAAACCCAAGCTCCCTCTGCCCGTCTTCACTGTCAAACACTTTGGGGGCCCTGTCACCTATCAGGTGAGCTCTGTGGGTTGGCAGGTGGCTTGGAGCAGTGGGTCGGAGTGGAAACATGCTGTGGGTGTCCTGAGGGAGCAGTGCTGAGCACTGTGAGCAGACCCCTCTCTTTGTAACTAACTGTACCTCCCTCTGGAGTGCCAATGCATCAGCAGTGAGGAGAGAAACCAGGCTGACTGGGCAGAAGCAAAGCAGGTAACTGGAATTACCTACTTTTTGCTCACACAAGAGCCTTGGAAAACCAGAAAAGCTGGTGCTGCTGAAGGGGGAAGGTGATGCGTGTGAGCCTGTCTGCCAGTCCCTTCCACTGTGAGGGAGGGAAGAAAAGAACAAGCAGCAGCTGCTTTCCTCTCCACGCTTGGTGGCAGAAGGGACAGCAAGCTTCAGTCTCTAGCACTTGTTCCCAGCCTCCGTTTCCACTCGTCTGTCCTAATCCCAGACACGTGTAGGAGAGGCACCTGCCTCTCTGGTTTGATCTGTACTCTTCATTAAATCAGGCTTTGTCTTTGCCAGGTCCACAAGTTTCTTGCTAAAAACCGTGACCAGCTGCGTCCAGAGGTGCTGGATATCTTCTCTCAGAGCCGCCTCAAGGTACTGGAGTGGGTGAGGGTGAGGATCTAGGCTTCAGGCACCTAACAAGGCCTTTATGGTTTCTGTATGAGAAGCAGACAGAGTGATAAGGTTTGGGGAGAATCCGGAGGAAATGTGAAAAGATTCCTCCTGCTGAAGAGAATTCAGCAAGTCCCTTCTTTTACTGCTATCAATGCATTTTATATGTAAAACTTACAGACTGCCTTAAGATGCAGCTGGGTGAATTCCAGTTTCAGATAGAAAAAACTGTTGTTTCCATGTGTTTGAGGGATCTCTGGTTGTTCCTCTGTGTCTTTCCAGTTGGTGTCTCACATTTTCACAAAGGCTAAGGCTGCCTACAACCAGCAAAGGGAGCTGGGGGCCGGAAGGAAGGGGCTCAAGCCTCAGGCTTCCACACTGGTGTCCAAATTCCAGCAATCTCTGCAGGACCTCACAGCCAAGCTGAGAAGGTGAGAGAGGATGTCATGGTGTCGTCTCTACTTTGGACTGATTGCTGCACCCAGAAACTTTTCCTCCTTGTTGATTTTGGGCTTGATTAGAGAGGGTGCTTGAGCAGAGTTGGGTTGTGAGCTGCTGAGGCAGAATGAGAGGATGGTGGTGTGTGTTGGAGAGAGGTTTCTTGGCACTGCAAAGAAGTCTGCCCAAGTCAGCACAGAGAGGAGGCTGCTGAAAGGTTCTCTTCTGCTTTGCAGGAGCCATGCCTTCTTCATTCGGTGCATCACCCCTAATCCCCAAAAGGTAACGCAGCTCCTCCTCTTTCTTTCTCACACCCAACCCTGTGGCGTGTGAGCTGACCACATGCCAGGGGATAAGAAACTAATGTCAACTGGGCACCCAGAAGATGTGATGGGTAGTTTGTGCTGTTCTCTGGACCACTACCCAGTAGGAGGGGCCCCTTTCTAAGCACCCAGCTCTCCTTTTCCATTTTAATTGTGCCTCACATCCACAGCTGTCGAATATCTTTGATATGGAGTATGTTGCTTGTCAGCTGAGACATTCTGGGATACTGGAGGCCGTCCATGTTAGAAAGGAGGGATACCCAGTCCGCTTTCCGTTCCAGAACTTCCTAGCCAGGTAGTGGTTTATTGGCTTGAAGTTAGTGGACTTGTCAGCCTGTCAAGATTTGTTCCTTGATGATTATAGGTAGATCCCTGACTTCCCTTATATTAACTTACTGTCTTCCAGATATGGCCTCCTGGTTGCGAGAAGCCGTGAGTGCTTGGAGGAGAGGGAAGGCTGTGCAGCAGTGCTGTCGCACGTGATGGGAAACCCCTCTCAGCTCTATCAGATTGGAGTAACAAAGGTGCTACTTACAGGGACTCTCAAGGCCACAGTTCCAGCTCTGTTTGCTGGGTATCAGTGGAGAGTGAGCACCTCGCCCTTCTGCTCAGAGGGAGAGCACTGCAAGCCCCTGCCTCCGTTTTGCTTGGCCTCCTGCCTTTGGCATAAAGGGGAGATTTTTAATGTTTTGGATGGAAAAGCAGAAAATGTTGCTCCAGGTTATAGCAGCAGGGCCAGCTTGTTGGTCCAGCTAACCTTCCTTGGTGAAGGCCTGAGCTCCCTCCTTCCCTGCCTGCCAACCACCATCACTTTCCAGTGGCCTCCTCCTGAACACTCCTCCACAGACACTTCCATCCTTCTGTCCTGTGTCCTGTGCCTAATCCTCCTCCCCTCCTCAATGAGGGCTTCCTTCCCTTAGCAGGGGATCTTGTAGACAGCAAAGCTCCAAGGAGCTAAACCAGCAACTCTTTATTATTGATCACTGCTTGGAGAAGCTGCCAGCTTCTTTGTGGTTCAGCAGCTGCTCCCTTTGCCCAGGTATTCCTGAAGGAGAAGGCCAGGCAGCTGCTGGAGAGACGACGGAGCCAGAGACAGACCTGGGCCATCGTAACCCTCCAGAGGAACTTCTGCCGCCTCCTGCATCGCAGGCGTCTCCGCATTCTCCAGGAAAAAGTCACCATCATTCAGGCTTACTTCCGAGGTTACCAGGCAAGGTCAGGAGACAAAGATTGGGCAAAGTCCTGCCCTTGTCCTTGTTCAGAATGACAAGGTGAGGATGTGTCTGGCCAGGCCCCTGGGTGGGGAATCCTGTTAAATGAGCTCTTACTGGAGTGGCTGGAGTTCACTGGAACCTGAGGGGCTGTGGGGGCAGTTCTGATGAGACCAGGCTTGACAAGGGCTTAATACCACATCCAGATTGGCTGGCCACATAACCTTGTGTTAGTCCAAATATCTTGAATTGGGTCCCAGTTTGCCCAAACTTGTTGATATTTGCTTCTCATTTGCAATTCTTCTCTTTCCCCAACCCTTCAGGAAGCAATACAGGAGACGGAAGAAAACTTTGATGCAGTTTAAGATGATGGTTTTAACCTGCAGACCCTTTGTTCAGAGGAGGAAGTACTGGCAGGTAACAGCCCTATTCTCAGGGCTCATCCCACAAGAGCTATTACTGCCCTAGGTAGAGAGCTGGTAAGTGGGTGAGGCCGGGGCAGGGCTGGCCTTCAAAATGGTTTATTGGAAATGAGGCAGTGATGTGGTAAAACTGTCTTTCACTCTCTGACGGAGATAAATACAGTCAAAAAGAGCAATCACTGAGACTGAAACCTTTTCTCTGTAAACAAGGTGCAGAATGGGTAGAGGTAATGCTTCCGTGAGGGTGGCCTTCTCTAGGTGGCCTCACAGAAGACTTGAGCCTGTTCCAGCTCTGGGCTTGAGAGCAGCTCTTCTGCTCAAGCTGTAATGAGACAGTCTTGCAGTTGCTTGGTTTAGTTTCTGATGTTATCAGACAGTGACTGAAATGCAAGATCTTTTCTGTCCACCTTTCACTGACCTCCCACAGGTGCTTCAGGCTGCTGGCATCCTTAGCCTGTTGGAGATCAGCTGAGTTCATAGTTGGGGTGACAATAGGGTGGCAGTGGTTTGGGAAGATAGAAAAGTCTGCATGGAAGAGCTGTGATTCTGTCAACAGTGTTGACAATGTTGTGCACAAACTGTTAGAAGTGAAACTGAAAATAGGAAATCGGAGGACTTAGGGTAGCAGCTAATGTCTGTGTAGCTGGCAGCTTCACAGGTTAGGGAGGGAGGAAAGCTATGCAGCTGCTGGCTTGACTAGCAAAGCATGGGGAAGAAAGTTTAAGTCAGGGTTGGAAGACTGCGGAGGTGCCTTCTGCTGTGCCCAGAGCAGCGTGTGTTCTCGTTCCTCCTCCTGCCCCTTCCTGCTTGGACAGGATCCAGCTTTTCTCTGTCCCAAGTAACCACAGCAGCACTGCTGTTTGGAACATGTTTCTGTTTCCCCAGTATTTGTTTGCTGAAGCCACAGCACATGCAGTAGCAGTAGCAACAACAAAGCTCTCAAAGTTCACCTGCAGCGGAGACACAGCCCTCTTCCTCCTTTGCTCCCTCCCCGCAGCCCTGCCCTTTGGACTTTAGCATGCCTACCATCCTTCTCAGCCCAGCCCTCATAACATCCCATCTAGTTTCACCCTCCTGCAGCACAGACGGGCAGGAAGGAGAGAGGAGCAACTTCCTTTTCTACCTTGGAGTAGGCAGCAGGTGAGTGGAGAGGCTTTGGGACAGTAGAGATGGGAAAGGGTAGAGCTGTGAGAGACTGATGCTGGCCCCTCTAAAGTGGTCCCTGTGCACAGAGAGTCACCCAGGTCTTGTTCAGGCTGCGTTATCTCATCTTTGAGGGCTGGAGGAAGCAGGTGAATGTTTCCAACAACTCCTGTGTGCTCTTGCTTTTGTCCCGAGACCTCTCGAAAGCAGGCAAGGCAAGAAGGGTGTGTTGGGGATGCTGAGCAGGCAGCAAAGGCTGCTGCTGTTTAGTTGTGGGGCGGGAGGCTCTTGGTGCTTGAGCAAAGCTAAGGGCTTTGCCTGAGCATCTCCTGCCTGTCTTATGTGGTGAGTCCTCTAAAGGAGGACCTCACCACAGCTCTGCAGCTCTTTCATCATTTATCTGCTGGAGCAAGGCACCAGCTCCTGCCTCTTTATAGTGTCTGCTCCCAGAAGTAGCAGGACTTGCATCTTTTTCTTTTTTTCTCCCATCTCCTGACAGCAGGAGTTTGAAGAAGGGAAGCAACGAAGGAGGTTCCTGGCCAGTGGTGACACAGAGAACGATCCCAGCCCAGGAATGGTAGGTTCACGAGGGCCCTGTTGAGTCCAAACAGGCTTTTCAGGGCGTTCCTGTGTCCCCCAAAACTTGAGGCACTGATGGATGCGGATTCTCTGGGGCTCCTGTGAGATGGAAGAACAAGAGTGCTGAACGCTGGCAGCATTTGTAGGCGTTGTAGATTCTGGATAAAAAGAATGGGGACATCCAAATGCCTCTATCTTCTAGGAACTTTCTTTCTGGCCTTAAATTGAGGCATTTGTCCTTTATGGTCATCCTGTCAGCCCATGTAGGGGGGATGGACTTGGCTAGTGAATTGCTATTAAATTGTGCTGTGCCTTTGTAGGAAAGCTGGTTCTATTCCAGCTGTAGAAGCTGGGAATGTTCAACACTTTGTAGGAGCATAAGGATTGGGGCGGGGGGGATGTCAACTTGATGCTGCTGAACTCATGCAAAGAACAAGAAAAGGCCTGTGATCTAGTGCTGAATTTCCCAGGAGGAATTTTAAAACTTTCCCTCAAAACCTGGTTTGAGTTTTTCATTTTTATTTATTAATAACTACAGGAAACCCTGGAGTTTTGCTACAGGCTGCCTCTTTTAATTCCACCCTTCTTGTTACTGTGTGGGTGCTGAGTTGAACCAGTAGCACCTTATCCTTGCACTTGGGCCTCCTTTGAAAGTGATGCAGGCAAAGTTTGGTTGAAAAATTATCGCTTCCAATTTTGTGTGGATTTTCCAGTAATGATGTTAGGAGCATCCAGCTCTGGGAGCTCTTAAAATACCTCCTACTTCCTCAGGTTTGGATCCAGCAGGGTAGAATTTCACAGTAGACTTCCCGAATGCTCCACTGAGGAACTTATTTTAAAATTGAAGACTTTAGGATGAGCAAAGTCAAACTATTTCAAAAATGATGTACCTCTGTTATCAATTGCTGGGATATTACTTAAAGATTCCAGAATGTTATGCTGGTGAGAAGTGGCTTAGTTATGCACATTTATTATCATTTTTAACAGCTGTTTTGCTTTTCAAGATAGTGTCTTCATCTGTGTAGCCTTTCAGGAATAAATAAGGTTCCCTGGCCAGCAAGGTACCTACCCTGAGCTGAGACTGATATAAAGCAGCAAAATTACTGCTGCAGTTTAGATGCTCGAGTCCTTGTTGTGACCAGCTTTTCAAAGGTGGCTTTACCTGGTCACAGCAGAACAGAGTCCTGGTTTAGCTGCTGTTTCCCTGCAGGAAATGCCCATTCCAGGTACCCGAGTGGTTGACTTGCTCACTCTCTCTGCAGGATGTGGGACTGCTGGAGATCCCTGCAGAACTTGCTGCCCTCCTGCACTTAGCTGAAGGTTAGAAGCTCCCTCTCCTTCCCTCTCTCCCCTGCACTGTTGAATGTTTTTTACTGTCATGTTTTCTAGCAGGAGGTTAAGTGTGGGTCTGCTCTGCCTGCTGTCTCTCACGTGGGCTGTATTTGTTTTATTACCATTGCAGTGTAATTATGATAAAGGCAAATGGATATTGTGTATGGGTGTTTTTTGTTTTATTTTTCTGTAAATTTTATTTTCAAATCACTAGAATACCATTAATCAAAATGATTTGCCTGGTTCTTGACCTGATCTTGAGCAAGAAGTTGTTCAGTTTCGTTTCTTCTGTTAGCTCTTTATATGGTATGTATAAGTAAGCTGCAAAAGCGAGGCAGGAATTGCCTCCTTGGCACACTGGCACAGCATCTAATAAAATGACACCTGTATCTTTGACCTTCAGTATGGTGCAATAGTTGGAAATAATCAGTCAGAAGAACCTTGTGAACTGGAGCAGACTGTACTGAATTCCCTTACTCTGTTCTTGCTGAAACAACCATTGAACATCAACTGAAGCACTGGGTGTTGTCTGTCCTTTGGGTATTATCCAGGCATAAGAGTCTGAAGGATTAGAGCTGTCCAAGCTCCCCACTGAAGTTAGACCTTAGTGGACTCAGGCTTGTGACAATGTGCCTGCTTCGTGGGTTGGGGACTGTAGAGATGGGTTGAGTGTCTCTGAAAGCCAAGGGATCTGGTACAGATGCTCAGGAGGGGTAGATACATGGAGTAGCCATGTAATGCCTTGCCCTACAAGTCAGATATACTCTGGTGACATTCCTGACTGCCAGAACATGGGATTTATTTTCCTCTTCCAGGTCAGCATCAAGCACAAGCCAACCAGATAACTGAGACGTTGCCTCCAGAGGTCAAAGTCAAAGATGATCTTTCCCTCCCGCCTGCCATCAACAGCTACCCCTTCTCTGCCTTCATCAAGTCCCACTTCCAGGTGGGAGCCTTATTCATATCTTCCCACTGCTTCATACAAGGAGGACGTGCTAGGTCTGGTAAAACCAAGTACAAATGTTCCTGTTTTTCTCTTTTAGAATACAGACTTCCCTGCCCCTGGTCATCCCCTTCATCAGCCCTTAACCCGCCTGGAAGCTGAACACCGGGAGAGCGCACTTGAGATCAACAAACTGGTGAGGGTTTTCTTCCCCTGCTAGGGCCTTGTTGAAGAACGGCTGAATGTAAGAGAATGCTTTGATGCCTCCATACTAGATGCTGAAGTGCATGGTGATTACTACTGTTCTTAAAATACATGATTATATGGTGTGCTAGGAGAGAAGAGCTCCTTCTAGGTGTTGGAAGTGTGTGACATAAATCACCTGTGGCCCTGCTGGGGTTATCGGTGAGGCCCAGAAGACCAGCCCCAGAGGGTAAATGTTGTCTTTAGTGAGCACCTATAGAAGACCTAGAAGGTGAAGGAAGTCTCAGTAGGAGTTTTGCTACTGATTCAAGTGAATTGCCTGGTGGCAGAGTCTTGGCACTTGGTAGGGCATATAGGAATTAGCTTGCTAAACTTTTGTTTCTCATTGTTGCAGTAGCAGTATAGGAAATAATAGAAAGGAGATCTGTCTCCTGCCCTCAAGCACTTATTCCTCTACCTCTGTCAGAAAAACAGGTTTATTTAACCCAGGTCTCTTCTGTAATGTGGTTTATAGATAAAACACCCTTGTACCATAGAGTACACAGCAGGGGACAGTGAACTGTGGTATGGAGGCTGGAACAAGTGGCCACAGGGACTTTGTCATCAAGAAAACGATCCCTGGAACCACACCTAGTTCTGTAGCGTTGGCCTGGTGAGAGACACCGTAATACCCTGGGTCAGCACGGTCCTGTGCTGCTGCATCGTGAGGGTGGCAGTGGCAATTGTCCTATGAAAACACAAACTTAGTTTCCTATGTAAGGAACTTGTTCCCTGTATCAGGTCCAGCCCTCCTCTCTCGATGTGGAAAGTACATCTCTTCTCAAAAATGATGATTTTTTTTTTTCTCCCTACAAATAGAATGAGTCTTCCGAGAATTTGTGGGTAAATCTGTTAAATCTGTTTGGGGAGTTACGTGTGATTAAAATAAGTCCTTTAAGAAATGTAATACCTAAAACCAGTCTTTTGTTTTCTCTCAGTGATCTCGCTTATAGGAGAACACAAGCTCACTGAAGCCTTGTGAATAGGATTAATGTGTTTAAGCAGATTACTGTTATTTTTTGTAGAGATTAAATACTCTTTCCTCTACTGCTAATCAAAATATACAACTGTTTCTTCAGCAAAGGCTCTAGTGCACAGGGGCTTAAGACAAAAAATTCTATAAAGAACTAAGGAACCTCCACCTCTAATTTTTCTCAGTAGTCTCTGGCACATTTTAAGAAGTATTGTTCTCCTAGATAAAATAGACTGCCATTCATAAAACTCCTTTCCAAAGCTGTCCATGGCTCATTTCAGAAATTTTTTTAAATCTAATGACATATTGAATTGTAGAGGCTGAAATTATTCCGTACCTAAGGGTGAGAAATAGAAATTACAGTAAACCTGAGGCTGATGTGCATAGAAAGGAGCTGAATCATTGCTGTTATTGCTCAAGTGAGTGGTTTAAGCATAATGTGTCATGCTACTTGCTATAACATTAAATACACCGAAGTGTGAACATTCAGCTGTTAGACAGCAATTCCTTGTGTTTGCTTTTCCAAACGTTTCAGAGAGATCAGCTTTGAATCAATTTTGTTTTCATAGAGGTTTTTTTACAGCTCAGCGGCCTGTTGGGTTCAGTCTCTGGAAAAAATAGTCCCTGATAAATTGTCATCTGCCTGAGCTCTGATCCCCAAAGAAGGGGAATTGCTTTGCTCGTAAGCAAATTGTGGGTCAGAGGCAGAAAAAGGAATAGTCTGGAGAAGTCCTGACCCTTAGTCAGTCCTGTCCCTGTGAACACTGTCTCCTGAATTCCCCAGAAATTGAATGGTACATGAGAACTGAGCACAGACTCACATTTGAGTGTTGGTTATTCTTACTAGGGTCACAAACACCCCAGTGTCTACAACCCGGATTTTTGAGGTTACTTTGCAGCTAAAGCTTTTCCTTTTCCCCTGAATGCTCTAGATTTTGCGGTTCATTGGTGACAAGAACCTCCGTGGCTGGCAGGAGCTGCTTCTGGGCAACTACATTGCTGGCAGAGGTTTGAATAACCTGTCCCTGCGTGACGAAATCTTCAGTCAGGTGGTCAGCCAGGCATGGAAGAACCCAGACATGGAGCAGGGCCAGCGAGCCTGGGTCCTGATGACAACCTTGCTGAGCTCCTTCGTCCCCTCACCAGCGCTGGAGAAGCCATTGCTGAAGTAAGGAGGAGGGAAGAGCTGTTTGTGCTTTGATTAGGGCTGAGAGAGATGAGCCGTGTGCGAAAGGTGGCTGCCTGTTGCAGATTTGTCTCAGACCATGGCATGGAAGGTTACAACGCTGTTTGCCAACGCAAGATCTTGACAACCAAGCCACACACAGAGATTGACCCAGCAGCCGCCCGAGCCTACCCTCCCACTGAGCTGGAGTGGACTGCAAACCAGAGAAGAGGGAAGATGGTGCTAGATGTCCATACCTTTGCTGGTAGCTCATGTTTCTGTCCTTTTACCATCCCCTAAGTCCCTAATGACTCCTGCAGTGTCAGGACTCATTAAATCAGCATTTAGAAAATATTGTCAGCTTGGTGAAGAGTGATGGGAATCCAGATCTGCTGAAGAGTGTCTGAATCCAGACCCCAGCTCTCTGAAACCCAAGGCTGCTCAGCTCAGACCTGCTGCTCGGGCATCCTGAGTGATAGGATTCTTCTGGGCTGAGGCTCATCTCAGCAGAGGTTGCTGTCTAGTGGTGCATCTCTCTGGACCTTATTTTTCTGTTAGCCATTACTGCATAGGCCCTATCACAGCATCCACTGGTTTTGTTACTGTCTTTCTGAGCCTTTCTCTTCACTCAGATATTGGGTCATGGTGTTCACAGTCTGAGCAGGGCATCTGTCCTCTGACTTGTTAGGGAGGGGAGTGATGATCCAGACAGGCCACAGTATTGTGAGTCCTTCCAGGTGTTTGATTGGACATGCTTGGAGCTGGGATCTGCCAGGACATGCTTGGAGCTGGGCTCCATCTGGGCTCTCCAGAGTCTGGGTGTTGCTTAGGGCCTTGCCAGGGACTGCGTGCACTGACTCTCTCTTTTCTGGTCTAGAGGAGAAGTTCTCAGCTGAGGTGGAGTCCTGGATGACCGGGGAGCAGTATGCAGCCTGGCTCCTGAGTTCAAGGTACTGCCAAATGATGGGAGAAGACCTAGGGCTGTGAAAGAGGCTGTCTTAATGATCAGATTGGTCAGGGCTGCAGGTCTGCAGAGTTTGGTTAGATGTGAAATACCCTCTCCTTTCACCCTCCCAGCATGTGCTCGTTGCATTTCCCTTCCATACGGGTGCAGATTTTCCTAGGAGTAGTGAGCTCACAAATATGACCTATCAGAGCTGCTGCAGAGAAAAGAAGAAAAAAAAAAAAAAAGAACAAGTCCTAAGTGATTCTTGTTTCTTCCTGATCTTGTACGTGTAATCATTGGTTCAGACCCAAAAGCTTAAGGACTTTAGCCAAGGATATACAAAGCAAGAGGAAATGGAATGCAGTGTTTCCCTTTCTTTCCCCAACCTGCCGTGTCATCTTTTCTCTCCTTCCATTCCTGGTTACCAGAGGCTGTGACAAGAGCACTCGAGGATGGTCTGTCTCCATGTTCAGTGGCAACACGTGGCAGAATCTGCTGGGGTGTGACTTTGTGCTGGACCTCATTGGGGAGATGGAGGAGGCCAGGAGCCCCAGCAACCCCTCTCATTCCTCAGTCGCATACCCCATTGCCCCTGAACAGGACCTGCAGAACTCTGCCCTGGATCAGTGAGTCACCTTATCTCCTGCTCCACCACTGGCCCTTTACCCAGTGCTCCATGTCTTCTTGCATCGCTCTGTGCTGTCCTCATCTCATTTGCCCTTCCACAGGATCCCCCCTGCTCCAGGCATCCGGGCCCCTGTCTTCCCACCACCGAGTCTCCCTCCAGACTTCAGCCACCTCTACTCAGGTGAGCTCCTGCCCAGGACTGTGGGTGGCATTGGGAAGGGTCAGGTGAGCTCAAGACAGAGAGGGGAAAATGACCTTTCTCCTGAGAAGTAAAGGTAAGGTGGGGGTTCTGCTTTAAAACATGGCTGCTTAAGAAGGACTGAGAGAAGGGGTATATTTCTTAGCTGTCTTCTCACCAGACTTCTCTGTGCTCTTAGGTGAAAAATTTGGAGAGGACCTGAGGACTCCTGTGGGCTTGGATCACTATGTGGATGATCTGTTCAGCTCTGTGCTGCATCAAGGCTCCAGGGTACAGGTAGGTCCCTTCCTGTTCCTTCTCGCTGCACCTCTCCTTTCATGGTGACTCCTTCCTCAAGCATCCTCTGCCTTTCCTCAGCTCAGATAAGCATTTGGGTAGTTCCTCCACTGGGAAATGCATTTTTTCTGAGCACAGACAAGTCTGTTTCTCTGTTAATGCAGGACATGGAGAACGGGGAGAGTCTGACTGGGCGCATGAAAGGAGGTGGGAAGATTGGACCCACACAGAGAGGAGTCTTTCCTTCTACAGGTCTGTGAGGGGGTGGGGACGGCTAGAAAGCTGTGGGGATATGTGTGCTTAAGTGCCCCAAATGTTAATTATTGCATGGGCTCAGCTAATTCATGAAGAGCACTGGACTTCCAGCTTAGCTAACTAGAATTTATACTACTCCCAGGTGCTGGGAGACACAGATGCTTTGGAGAGGGTACCACCTTTGTCTTGCCTCTAATTTCTATCCTGAGATGGTCTAGGGCCTAAGGCAGCAGGTAGCTTGTTCCTGACCCAGGCTACCTCTTCCTTAGGCCAATATTTTAAGTCCTTCATTGATGTCAATGCACCTTGTACTTCCCCAAACAATTGTTGCCTTTCTCAGATGAGGGTTTTAATCTTTCTTATTGCTTCTTTACAGACTTTCCTGTTATCTCTAGCTATACCATGGGTTAGTAAGTCTCAACCGCGTAGAGATTCTGGTTTGTGTGTTTGTCTTCTCTATTTTTTTTGTTGTTTATGTGGAGCACAAAACTATTATTCTAGTTATTTTCAGCAGAGTGGAGTAAAACACCGCTATATTAATGACACTGAGAAACTTGCACGTGTAGGAAAAAACTGTCAGCTCTTCCAGAAAGGTGGGGATTGTCCTGTCCACATGTGCAGTGAGACTGGAGCTATTTATGACTATTGGAAAGGCTCGGGGCCCATAGGCCCTTGTTTCAGATCACTGACATGAGACCAGTTTGTCACACATGTGGTTACTTATGTCGTTCTCGCTGTGCCATTGAAGAAATCTGGGCCCCTTGGCCAAATGTGAAGTCTTGCCCTTCTCATTGGGTGGACTGTCACAGCTCAGAAGACGTAGGCTGCATGCTGCTCGCTCCGAGCTGACACTGCTGTTTGTCTCTTGCTCTGCTGGCCTTGTCAGGGGGGTTTCTGTTACACCTGAAGGATATGGTCCTGAGGTGGCCAATACAGGCTCTGATTCGTGCTGTTGAAAAGCTTGTCATTTCTTTGACTTCCTTTTTCACCTGAGTTTTGCTGTGTACAAAGAGATGAGTCCTTCATGTGTCTCTGAGCTTGGTGTGTGTGGAGAGAGCACCAGAGGCACTGAGTTCTGCAGGACTGATAGGACTTTGATCTGTGATCCCCAAAACACTGTGTGTCTCCTTGCTTCCAGGCCTCCCTGCAATGATGCAAGTACCAACTTACCAGCCTATGCCTGCAATGGCAGGAATGATGCCAGCATCCGTGCCCATGATGCCAGGGCTTGGTGGCATGGCACCAATGCCAGGTAATAACACATTATTTCAGTAACCATACAAGGAAAGAGAATCTAGCATCCTAATGAGGCTGTACATTGGAATATTAGTAGTATCCTGTCACTGTAGCACTTAAACCTTTCATTGGAAGTCACAGACTCTGTAGTCAGGAGGTTCAGCAGCTACCTCTGCAGTGTAGTGCCACAGCTGCTTGGCAGCTGTGCAGCCAGATGTTGGCACAGCACGGTCTATGTTGGGGCTGAAAGTGGCAGCAAGTGTTCCAGAAGCAGCTGAGCTGAGTGCCCAGTGCTGCACAGCTCAGCTCTGCGAGACAGGGGTGGGCCAGGCAGGCTGCTCTGGGCTCGTGCTCGGGCACCGAATGTCTCTGGGTGTTTGCAGGTGGGTCTGTGCCTCTCTTGCAGCCATGGTTATGCCCCAGGCGCAGCCTATGGTTCCAGCAGTGGATCCCAACCAGCTAGCAGCACAGCAGCAAGCCTTTATCAACCAGCAAGCCATGCTCATGGTGAGTGAAAGGGAGCGGGTGAGAACGGCCCGGGAACTGGGGAAGAAAATCATACTGATGGGTGTGAGTTAGGAAAGATGGACTGTGTTGACCGCCTACCTTGGACCTGCTTTGTGGCACTAAGGGCTTACGTGCTGCTGGATAGGTGTGAGTTGGGTTATTCAAGGCTGCAGAGCGTGGAATCCCCTCTCTATCCCTTTGAGCAGATAGGGACATTGAAGTATCATAGAGCGAGCGGCACGGCAAGAGCAGGTCCTGAGAGGCTTTAGCTGTACTTCCCAAGCTGGATTTGCTAGGGATGCAAATCTCCAGTGTTCTGTTTTCTGCACAAAACCCTGTGAAGGCAGGAGGGCCCCAGGCTGTATCACTTAAAGCTGAGTCTTTGGGGTGTTGTCAGGAGCCGTGAAGGCCTCTCATGCCTGTGAAGGCAGGGGATAGGGAAGTTGTGATTGCCAGTGAAAGAATGGGGCAGCTTGACTGATAGCTGTGGTTTGTGAGGCCTAGGGCCCATGCACACTGCCCTTCCTTCCTCCAGGCCCAGCAGATGACCCTTCAAGCCATGAGCATGTCCCAGCAGCAGCAGCTACAGCAGCGGCGCCAGCAGTCTCCTGAGAACTCGAGGCCGAGAGGCTCAACTCCACCACAAGCCCCAGCCACTTCCCCCAAGCCCAAGACGTCTCCCAGCACCCAGAACGTTGCACAGCCACCAAAGCCTCCAGAAGCTCCAGCTCAGGTGGAAAAAACAGTACAAGGAGCAGATGGTGCTGGTGAATTGGGTTTGCAGGATGTGCTGTGTTTGGCCTGCTCCCCTTCCACTCCAGCAGTGGTTTAGCAGAAAGGAATGTGGAGAGAGCTATTCCCATCTATGAAGCAGAAACCTTATCAGTTTTACTTGCTGAGGCTTTAAGATACAGGATCAAACCTTAGTGACATTTAGATCTGTTGAGAGTCAGCTGTGGTGCTGAATTGATGCAGCCAATTCATTCCCAGCTGAGTTGAATTTCAGTAGGAAACTCATCATTTTGAAATCTTCATCCTCCAGCAAGCTGACTTGGTGCTATAACATCCTCTTCCTCCTCTGGACGGGGTTGATTTTTCCTTGGGTCAGAGCCCAGTCTCTTTGGACACTGCCAGATGAGAAGTTCTGTGTTAGGGTCCAACCCTAGCGAGGGAAGGTTGTATTTTGTTTATGGTCACCCTGGAGGTGTCCCTGCTGATCTAACTGATGCTGTTGGGAACTGTTGCAGACTTCTGCCTACACAGGAGACCAGTCCTCTGACAGTGAGGATGATGACTACCTTCCGGAGACTTTCCAGCAGAAGAAAGAATATTTCCAGAAAATGGGTGAGCCGCTACCGCTTTGGGTATCTCACTCATCATAGCATCTTGCTTTTCAGCTGTCCACAGCGTAGCAGCAGGATTCCCTGTCTGGAATCCAGCTGATCCCTGTTGGTCTTGTGGCACTATATGTATCGGGAACTTTGTGTGTGTGCTTGACTGCAGTTAAGATTGTGAGTTGCCAGTTTTGGGCCGCTTTGGGCTTCTGCTTGCCCATACTGGTTTTAGTCCTTGTAAAGCAAGGACTTCTGCTCACTGATGCAAGGGTGGGTGTCCTAGTCTAGGTGTTTGTTGGGGGTTTAATGAGCTGGGCTTCCCATTTCTGTGCAGGACAGCAACACATCCGAGTGAAGAAAGTCAGGCCTCCTTCTAAAACCTGGACTCCTCCAGCAAATCCCCAGCCAAAAGAGGAAGAAGGGAAGGAAGACAAGAAAGAAGAAAGGAAGGAAAAAGAGAAGCCAAGGCCTAAAACAGAGCCAGGTAAGGTGACATGCAGTGGGGACCCGAGCAAGCTGACAAGCAGCTGAACATCAGCCTAGGATATAGGAAAGAAAAGATCAGACTGTTCTGCAAGTCTGCATCTCCAGAACAGAGGAGCAAGAGAAAGGCCTGGAAGTGAAATGTCAAAGCAAGGCACAGGAAGGCCAAGTCTAGTTAGGTGGGAGTGAAAAGCAGGGACCTTCAGATGGGAGTAAAGACTTTGTCCTGCGCTTTTGTTGCTCTGTTGGTTAAAACTCTCATTCGCAATAGCTGCTGCTCCTATTCCTGCACCAAAGCCCCCAAAGCAGCCGCCGCCAGCGAGGAAGGAGCCGCCTGTGGTGAAGCCCTCGGGCCCCGAGTCGCGGCCTGCGCCCAGCCGGGAGATCGGCAACATCATCAAGATGTACCAGAGCCGGCCAGCCCCCGAGCCGCAGCCCTTGGAGCCGCTCCGGTGAGCGCGGGGAGCCGCCTGCCTGGGCAGCCGTGGGGAGGAGCGGGGCACGTTGCAGCAGTGCCACGGGACGGGCTTGTAGCCATGGTCCCGCTCAAGCCACCCCGTTTTCCCTTGTCTGCAGGAGAGCATCTAAGCCCTTCATGAAGAAGAATGACCCCAAGGATGAGGCTCTGGCCAAGCTGGGGATGGTGAATCCTCAGTCTCCCAAATCGGTGAGTTTCTCCCTCTCTGATCCGCCACGAGCTCAGCGGAGGGAGCCCGTGGCTGCAGCCTGCAGTGAGTTGGGAGCTGTCTGGTAGTGAGACAGGAGCCACTGATTTCTTTTTTCAGACTACTAGAGAGCCGTGGGCTCAGAGCCTGTGGTTCTGCCCAGGCCAGAATGCCTTCTGGTCTGGAAAGCTCCCTGGGTTCTGGAGATAGGTTTTGCTGTCTTGCAGCCACCCCCTGGGCCACTGGAGAAGAGCCCCAAAGGCAATCCTCCGCCTGCCCCACCCAAGAAGGGCTCCGCTTCCAGCTCCATCAGGGAGAAGCAGATGCCTCTCCTGTCCCTCTTTGGTGACCCACCAAGTACTCCTCCGGCCGCCGAGACCCCTCCTGCTCCCCCGCCTTTGCCCGCACCCCTCTTTCCTGGGGACCAAGGCCAGCAGGGACCTACAAAGAAAGGTGAGTGACTTTGCCAGAGCTTTCGTGGGGTTTTGGGGCAGCTGGAGAGTCAGATTCAGTCAGTGGCCAGGGTATGAGGAAGGTCACAGCATGTGCTCTTTGTTTGCTGGAGGCTGAGTGTGCTCCAAGGAGGGGCACGAGAACGTGTGAGATCAGATGCTGTCACCTCAGTTGCTGGTCCAGATCAAACTCCTTTCTCCCCAGTGCAATGCAGGACACCAGGCAGGAATGATGAAGGAAGGGCTGGGTATCTTTAAAATATTCAATTAAAAATGGACCTTTGGGCTTTATCAGAGTCCAGCCCACAACACATTTTATTGCCTACCTTAAACATAATTGCTTTATCAAAGTTGCAGTTCAAGGGGCAGACTTTAGACTAGAGAGGAATGAAAAGGGAGGTGTTCAACCTTCTAGAGTGCCTGGAGGGCCCTTAGAGACAAGCTAAGGAATGTGGGAGTGTTTCTCAAGGGAGAATGGGAGCTGGGGAGATACTTGGCATTAGAGTATGTCTGGCTGCTGAAAAATGGGGTAGGTAGTGCTTCCAAGCAGTGTTTTGGAAGTGTTATTCCTTATTTTAGAAGTGCTATTTGGGATGATCTTTCTTCTATGATGGCTGTTCTGTGCACATATCCACATGAGTTGGTCACTGACCTTAAAGAGGCTTCCTGCCCATAATCTTCCATGAAACCCATGACCCTGTTCCCTTTCTTTTGGTAGGGCAGAAGAGTGGGAAGGTGCCTCTATAGTCACCCAAACCCATTTTTACCTCTCTCTCTTCCTCCCCAGCCTCTACTGCGTCAGTGGCAGAAGATGACGGTATCAAGACGCAGCTGTACAGGCTCACTGCCAGCGTCAGCTTCTCCTATGCCAAACCTCCATGGAAAATCTATCTGCGCAAAGAGGTGCGGTGCATTTGCTGAGCTCTTTCCCCTTTGCTTGTGACCCTTCACTTCTGGTTCTTCCATTCACCTTCCCCGTGTTTGCTCTTTCTCTCACTTTAGAGACGGACTTACCCCTCTGCCATTAGGGCTGACGGATTCCAAAGCAACCCTGGTGAGCTATTTCTGCAGCATCTGTAATGTAAATGTTGCTTTTCCTCTTCTCTTGCAGGTGTTTTACCCCAAAGAAAACTTCAGTCACCCCTATTGTCTGAACTTGCTGTGTGAACAGGTATTTACTGGTGTATGACTTGGGGCCCCTTGCCTATATATTGGGAGAGAAAATATTCCATAATGACGCTACATAAGCTGTCTTCTGCATCCACAGTAGTATTGGTCCCTCCTACCTAGACAAGCCCCTACTCTCTTCTCTTTGAAACCCAGTCTGTTCTACAGCCACAGACACTCCACATCGAGCTGCACAACCATCTCTGCTTCCTTCCTTTGCAGATCATCCGTGACACCTTTTCTAATTCCTGCCTTCGAATCTCCAGGGAGGAGAAGCGCAAGATGAAAGATCTGCTGAGTAATTAACAGTCCCATCTTCCTTCCCTCCCTGTGCCCACCCTAGCTGTTGGTTTTGAGTGAGAAACAAGTCTCCAGGCTCTTTCAGGCAGGACTTTGAGCAGAGGAAATGTTTGTCACTGCAGCTAGAAAGCACATTTGCTGTGTAGTTCAATGTAGGATCATGAATTTATTCCAGATGGTCAGAATGTGCACCAGAATTCCTGAGACAAGAAAACTTAGTTTTCTCCCTCTACAATGAGCACATCAGAACTAAGGCATGCAGATGGGTTTTGAGGTGTCTTAAAATCCATCTGTCTCCTTTGGCAGGAGCTCCATGGGGAGGGGGACAGACAGTGGTGGTAGACTGGTGTGTGCAGGTGGTGGTGGTTCTTCCCATCCCGTGTCCTTTTGCCTCTGCATGCTGTCTACTTCCCCCAGTTTGCTAGGAATGGTGTGAATGAATCTGGGCAGAGGAAGGTTTGCCCGTTTTTCCTTGTCTAAGAAGACATAAACATCTGCTTGGTATCTCTGCTAGTGGAGTTTCGGGTTGGTGCTGATGTCCAGTCCATTCAGGAGGAGGGGATCAAGAAGAGGATTGTACTGGCTGCTCGGGATAACTGGGCTAACTATTTCTCCCGCCTTTTCCCAGTTCATGTGAGTCTTAATCATCTCACCAGACCCTGCGTGTGCTCTGGCTGCCTTTCATTTGGGATATCTTTTTGTTTCAGTCCTCTCTTCCTCCCTTTGTCACCCATCACTCTTCTGGGCTTTCTGTACCTTTCTCTTTGCATATTTTCTTAATTCTTATGCCCTAATTCCTGCTCCTTGCTGTGTCCCCCTCCTGCTGGAGCACATGGAGGGAAGGAATGCATCATTGGGGTACCTGATGTGTCCTGCCTGTTGTCGCCCTTCCCTTCCAGGGTGAAAATGGAAGTGATGTCCAGATCCTGGGGGTTTCTCACCGGGGCCTGCGGCTGCTGAAGGTGATAGGGGCGGCCGGCTATACCCCGGAGCACCTGAAGATCCTCTGCAGCTACAGGTGAGCAGAAGAGCTCTGGGTGCTGCAGGAGGATCCTCGTGACTCACAGGTTGCTTTTAGAGCAGTGAGTCAGGGGGAGGCAGCCCGAATGGGTGAGCTGAGGTGTTCCCTGGTTGTACCGTGTTCTCCAGGATTGTCTCAGCCCTGTTGTCTCAGACCCTCCCTCTAATGAGTTTGATGTTACCCTTTCCTTCCCCCAGAGCATTTTGCTTAAAGTAACTGACTGCTAGGCCTGATTCAGCACCACAGCTGGCCTCAGAAGGGAGGTCCTCAGAATGGGACAGCAAAACCCATCAGCCTACAGTGCTAGTCTTTGTGGCTATGAGTATTGGTGCGAGGCCACCTCTAGAGCATGCGGACACCTCAGGCCTCCTCAGAGCCCTGTCCCCTTGAGCTGCTGGTTAGAGCTCAGGCAGATCCTAGCTCTGGCAGAAGCAGCCTGAACGTGCTGGCCCCGTTCTCAGTTTTGCAGATGTGCTGTCAGTGGAGCTGAAGGGCAGCAACACCCTGGAGTTCTCCCTGAAGACAGAACAGCTCTTCCTGCACTCAGCAAAGGCTCGGCACATCAAGGCCATGGTGGACCTCTTCATTGAGGAGCTGAGGCAGGTGAGGCAGCAGCTGTGATGCAGCAGGTTTTCCCCCACGGACCCAACACTGACACAATCCAACTCCCTTGCATCTTGGTGACAAGATCTGACCTCCCTGTTACTTTTTCCCCAGGATACCAACTACGTTATTGCTCTGCGCAGCTATGTCACAGATGACAGGAGCCTCCTTAGCTTCAAGAAGGGTGACCTCATCCAGTTACTGCCCATGCAAGGCGTGGAGCCAGGTGAGGGAGTTTTCCTGGGATCTGTAGGAAGAGGAGGACTGGATTCCATAGTCTGCTGGCCTCATGGAGCCCTGCGTGTGTCTGTCGAGCAGACCAGAGGGAAGCAGACTGCTGGTGGCCGACACTGTCCACCTCTGGCTCTGCCATTCTCTGCTGGTGACCCCCTCTGCACCTGCTGCTCCAGCTCTAGTGGATGTTACCTTAGAAGGCTGGAAAGCCTGGTCAGAGACTAGTGCTCTTGTTTGCTTGTAGGATGCCTCAGTGCTCCTTCCTTTTTGTGGCTGCTGTGGAGCCTGACTCTTTCTGTCCCTGTCCGTGCAGGTTGGCAGTTCGGCTGTGTTGGAGGCCGCTCCGGCCTCTTCCCTACCAGCTTAGTGCAATTGGCTGCAGCCCCCGATTACCTCAACACCAACATGGACAGACCTGGCAAGATGCGGAGGAACACGAAAGCTCCCATGGAGGGCAGGAACACCAGCAAGGAGGTGGGGTGTCTGGGGAGATGAAGGGGGACACGGCTGGGTGTGTTCAAGGCCAAGGCTGGGGAAAAGAGAAAATCCTAGTAGATGGAGACCCATCAGCACTATCATAATGGGAGAGGGAGGCTCTCTATGCAAATAAGAGCTTCCCAGGGCTTGTAGGTGAGGAGAATGCTCCTTGCATCAGTTGACCTTAAGTGGGGTTTGTGCCTGCCCCTGCAGAGCTCTGTTCCCAGCGTGACATCAGAATCCAGCAGCAGCATGTTTGTTCCTGTTGGTGATCGGTACACCATGGTGGACTTTGCCACAGCCCACTTCAGAGAGGCTCAGTCCCTGTGAGTAGCCCCTGATCCTTCCTGAGCGGATGTATAGGCCTGTGTAGCCTGACCCGGTCCAGCTATTTCTGTGTGCGCCTCTGGGACTGGCTTATGTTCTGTTTTCTCTGGCTAGGTTGGGAGGGAAGGGTGAAAAGAAGAGTGCAGCTGACCTGGTCCGGCACACCAAGGTGAGTCCAGGCTTTCCCCATGGATACAGCTGGAACTGCAGCTGCTGAATTGTTTCTAGCTTTCTTCCACAGTGATAAAAGTGTGCATGGCAGATCATAGAATCCTTAAGATTGTAAGAGACCTTCAGAGATCATCTAGTCCAACTCCCCTGCACACGCAGGGTCACCTAGAGCATGTGGCACAGGGCTGTGTCCAAGCAGAT
>JAVCKT010003528.1:16578-27371 GCA_032273925.1 Rhynchotus rufescens | reverse complement strand
CCTCAATATGTATGTACACGAGACTTTTTTTTTTAATGTACTCGTAAATTATTATTCGTTCAGTAAAAATGGCCATAAATGTCTTTGTTTTAAAATTCTGTTTTTATTGAAAATAATTCAGGAAAAAACGTTAATTTGTCATTTCAAGATGAAGCTGGAGCATAAAAAAAGGGGATACTGCAATACTGTAACTAAAACATTTTGGTTAGAAGCTGATTTAAAAAAAGAAAAACATTGAATCTTCTAAGGGGGGAATACGTTTTCTAGTAAATATTAATTAAATATTCTAGTTATGATAAAAATAGTAATAAAATGTCATTGTAAGGGGTAATGTTCCTCACTAAAAGACTTTGTAAGGGAAGACATGAAAGAAATAATATAGGAGCTGCATTTGCAGGATTATATAAGATTACACCTAACATCTAGAGTTCCCCTTTCATTCTATACAGCAGTTATGAATGCAGATGTCATAACAATTGGGTTAATCAGCCAGGAAGTCACTGAATCATTCTCATGTGTGATAAACTGCATATTTGCTCACACATGTACCCACAAAAAATATTTAAATTGTAACATTTGAAGTTCAAATGTAAGGGGTAGTATGTTAAAAATTGTTTGACTTACTTAGTCAATTTGTATTTAATATGAGGAAAACAAAAGGAAGCAGGAAAGATGGATACCCATTACTTTTATATTACCGTAATCCTGGTCTTGACATCTGCGTAATTTTGAAAGGGCTATTGTATTCGTGCAGCCATTTAGCATTACAGATCTAAATTTGGTGACAGTTGAAGCTGATTTTCCTTACTACCATGAAGTCAATTTATATCAGACATAAATTAAATTTCTTCTATATTCCAAGGCTTCATGTGCTTTACTTTCTCAATGACTAAACATACATACATGCATTCATACATACACACATATACATAAATATATCTATGCAACAATAATTTCTGACATCTCTTTTGACAGGGAATGTGGAATAAAGTTATTAACCCAATATTCAGGAAAGAACAAGTACAATCAAATAGAAAAACTGAGCAAATGATATTCTAATAAAGGACTGGATTCCATTAAATTTTAAATGTAATATCTCTTTCCAAAAAAAATTCCTCTGATACAACCTTTATGAGAGTGACACATCTGTAGTGTCAGAAATATTAACAAAAAAAAACACATTTTAATGGAAAATAGTGGGTAGCTGCCTGAAGAGAGAGGGTATTCTGTCACTAGTGGATGGTAGGTTATTCTCTACCAACAGGAAATCTTTAGCAAGAAAGTAAATTGCCCCCTGTCAGGGATACTCATTTATATCAAGTGACACCCTGCTACTCCCACCCACCAACACTGACTTCCAGTAATCACTCATATGTCACACATAACAACCGTACAGAGTTACACTAAGTCATATGAGCTAATACACACTTCCACACTCCCAGGCTGTGAGCACTTACTCATGTCAAGATATGTGCTGTCCTGTTCATTAATACTAATGCCAATTCGAGCATATCCATGTAGTCATCTTCAATCTTACTCAGTTATACTGGCACTTTACTCTATCACGATCAGTCAGATCCACCCATTTGCACTATAGCTGTGACTGATGCACATGCTCAGAGCCTCAGGGTTTGTTTGACAAATAAAAATTGTGTCCCTTAGCTGGAAGAATGTCTTGCTCCCATTTCTTAGTGATAGAAAAGCATCAGCAATTTCAGAAATTACGTTTGAGTAACTGTGCAAGAAATTAGACAGTCACTGAAGGCCCAGTCAACCAGAACCAGAATTTGCTAATTAGAATTATAAAGACACTCACATTTCATTAAAAAAAAAAAAAAAAAGAAAGAAAGAAAGAAAAAAAGAAAAAGTGAGTTAGAATTTCAGAACTGTAAATAGGTAATTAGAGGAGCGGCTTCAAAATGAGTACTTACATCTGCAGACAGATGCTGGTGTATCTATTTAACCTCATGTATTTTACATATTCTGCAATCTTTTTGGTGGACACCTCAACAGTATTACTCTCAAAAGTATTACTTCTCATAACAGCAAATTTCTATTTCTTCACCACATTTTGCATCTTGGCAAAATAGAGAAGGAAAACATTTGGAAAACAAGGAACAGATATGATCTTAAATTTTATTGTCTTCTTCACTGGGATTTGAAAATAGCAAACAACCTATTTAACTGTATTGTCATTGTATGATGTCAATTTAGAGAATAATTTGCCTTAGTTAGGGTGTCTAACAAAGATATTTTTGTATCTTAACATGCTTTGCTTTATTTCACACTTAGCAGTGAATATCCTGTCTTTATAATGTTTGAGTATGTGGTAATGGTTGTCATTACCTGTACTTTAAAAACAATAAAGAGAAAAGTTTATGATGCTCACCCTTGAACTAACCTGCCTAATAACTTCTTGATTTTTCCTGGGAACAGGGAAAAATGAAAACAGAAAGTGGAACATCTCCAGAAAGTAACTGGGCAAAAACAAATTAACATTTTTGAAAATTCATAGAAATGTACTTAAGGAAATGGAGAAGACTTTGCTATTATTGCTATATGGAGAGGGTGGAGAAAAAGACTTCGTGAGTGTGCAAGAGGGAAGAGACAGAAGAGAGTTTTTATTTACCTTTATGTGCTTTTTTACACACGTTACCAATTACCCAAATATAATCCAACTGCAGTTTTCATAAGGAAGGAAAAGTTGATTGTTATTTAATCTGGAGACCAAATAAGGAAGTAAACTAACAAATTTTACCTTATGAAAGTGCCATTAGACTTCATTATAGATAAAGAGCACAAAAAAGTGAACATATTATTGGAGTAAACAGTTGCATTGCATTTGCGTTGCATTTGCATTGCTTTGTATTTCTCATTGAGCATTAGGGACTGGGATTCACTCAGAGAAATCTATGGATCAGTACAAGATTATAAATGAAACAATCCTGTTGCTTGATAGTTCTTTAAGGCCACTTAATATAGTAGAATTGTTTCTAAGGAATAATGGCCTCTCATTTCTCTCAATGATAATTTGCTGTGTGATCGTTGTCCCTATAACTCCATTAATTGCCTGTTATACTAACTGGCCATAAGTTTTTTTTCTGAGTTTGCAGGGCCTCAAGAGTGAAGCTTGTCAGGCTTTCTCTCTTTGAACCTCTCCTGACCTACCTGCTCTTATGTTTTGCTTGGTACAGTTGTAACATTTTTTTTTCTAACACAAGTAACTATACCTAAATTATTTTACTTTTGCTTACTTTTTACTTATTATATGGTAAAAAAAAATTGTTTTGTTTTGTTTTGTTTTGTTTTGTTTTGTATAGGTGGTAGTAACAAGTACATATTCCATGTAGAATGAGAAATTTATGGTATAATGAAGGAGACTAGAAAAATAGAGGACAGATACAATAAAACTCTGGTATAGCAGTGGCCTTGGAAAATAAGGACACGGGATGTGGTAAAAAGGGGCACAGACAGAGTAAAAGATTGAGCAGGAGGCTACTGGAGATCCCTGGCTATATACATCTATAGTCAGTTAATGAAATGCAAACCTGGAGCTGGACCAAACCATGTTTAGAAGTAACAAAGAGAACAAACAAATAATACATAACAAATATATAAGGCATCATATATAATAAAGTTATCTATAATGTGTATGCAAATATTATGTAGAATTGCAGAACAATGAAGAAAGATAGAGGTATTGAAAGACAGAGGTGTATTGAAACATATGAAAGTGACCATGAGTGGATCCTGTGAGGGATGAAAAAGAAACCAACATCAACCTCATACTCCATGCAGTGAAGGACTCTGGATGCTGATGACTTGTCCTAGCCCTGCAGAAGGGCTAAAGGATCCTGATCAGCAGTGGAAGGGTCAACATAACATTGGCAAAGACATAGAAAATAGTAGGTGTATGAACAATAATTTTAACTGTGTTATTGTTATTGAGACTTTTTCTTAATAATAATATTCACTTTTCCTTTTAATTTCCTTTTTCAGTAACAGCTGCACTAATGGTAATTCTTTCACTGGACTGTTAAGATTTCAATTATGCTAAACATTAATTCTTGGCTTTACACATAAGATTTGTGGAGGCTTTTTGTCCACAACAAAATTTCAAGTAGAATGCAGTACAGAGCCCCAAATTGTCAGATGCTGAGCAATTATCATTCCAAACTATCTTTGTTCCATTTACATTTTTTTTTCCTATTATTAATTTTTCTAAGCTAGGAAATGTGCAACATCAAGGACAACATCAAGAGTGCAAAGGGTTCTGCAAAGATACTTTTTATTTATTTTTTTTTTTAAAGGCAAGATAAATAGCTGGATAAAGCACCCATGCGAGAGATGTTATAGCCACTAAAAGAAATGTGTCTATCCTGTCAATAACTGGGAAGGATAATGTCACTTTATGCTATCCTTCTGAGTATACAATAGACACACCGTGTCCTCAAAAATACACTTCAAATTCTTATTGATTTTCTCCTATTTTGTTGCCTTCTTCTGCTGCACGCATTGGAAAGTACAGTTACAGAGATGACTTAAACTGTAATCCTTTTCTATATATGACAAATTGGAAAGAAATCATCTGGTTGTATAAACTGTTTTATATGATGATGTGCAGAAGCTACTAAGGTGCACACTATTGCAGAGCACTTTTTTAAAGACTTTAAATGCTGAAGAGGCCTCTGTGTGAAGTAGGTAGTAATATTGTTCATTCGACAAAACCAAGCGTGCAAATGTATGAAATTACTTTTGTTTTTTAACAATTTGTTAAAACGAATTTCATTTGTTTCTGATCTCAGTAATAGGGGGTCATATGATTGCCTTTCTTTCTCAGTAAGTCTAATTAGTATATAAATCCCACTATCATTTCTTCCATAACATTTAAATTCCTGATCCTTCTGACAAACATCAGAAGGCCTGAAACATAAACTCAGGCAGAGGTTTTATATTCTTACCTTATTTATTACGAATTTATTACCAATTTATATTATTACCAAACAAGCTCTTTTCTCTAAGCTCCCTGTTGTATGGGCTTTTGATAATTACTCTGCTTTTTCACATGTGAAATTAATTTTCTTTTCTCTCACTGCAGGTCAAACTGCATGTCAAACTTTTATCTTAGCCCTAATTTCCTTCCATTGCCTCTACTGGTACTGCATGTTTTCCCTGTAAACTTCAATGACCACAATATTGAGACCACAAGAAATACAAATATCAAGATAACTTTTCTTCTTGGTATATAGTTTTTGGTATATTATCATATTTCATTCCCCTTGTGTTCCATTCTTCATTTCTCTTTCACACATGGTTCTCTTTTTTGGTGTCTTCATGATCTTTCACAAAATTGAATCCTCCTGTACTTTTTGCTGTCATCATGATAACCATCGCTCTTTTTCATTGACAATATCTATAATTGCCATTTCACCTGATTTTACCTCCTATGAAACTATATCTCAGTTATCCAACTAAAATCAACCACTATTTTCATTAATTTCATACTGTGCAGCTCAGTCAGTCAGATTGTACTGTTTTAAGAATGGAACTACTCTTAAGTTCGTTTTTGTAGTTGCCTTAGAAAACAGTATGTGAACTGTTTATTTATCCTTCCAAATCTATGATTATTTCAAAGAGTGAACACAGAAGATAAAAGAGAAAAGACAGAAAGAGAAAAATAGATTAGTGCTCTCTTCATCCTCAGAAGCTTAGCAAAGCTTCCATACTGAAGGGTCAATGGATTGGACTGCAGAGATTTACAGAGTAGGGTCTGAGGGCAATTAAAGGTTTCCTCTATCAGTGTAGGCATAATCCTGTGATTTTCAGGTTTTCCCTTTTGAGTTCTTATTCATGTCTATTAAAATAAGAAGGTTTGGAATTATGAAGCCAGTGCTGCCAAAACCTGTGATTTGAAAATCAATTCCTACTTTCTCCAATTCTTTTTTACCGTTCATCACACTTCAATATCATGCCTTAATTTAAAATAAATCTAATTCTACAGCAGTGGCACTTACTCTGGTCACATTTTTGAATGCTATATAGTATTAATACATAATAAGAGCCATCCCCTGGGGAAAAGAATGATGTATTATTATATTCCGTTCTGACAATAGGAAATTTACAGATATTTTAAGGAGGTGGCATTTCAGATGGACTGATGTAAAAGTTAAACATTCTGAGGCTGTTCTTTGTTAGAAACAACCCAAATTAATTGTTTTCTGCAATGTATGCCAAGTAGTCAAACTAAGAAAATATTAAAACCAGTGTGGCTTTTTCATTAATCCCTATTTGATTGCTTGATGCAGTCCACTGATGCATCTTTTGGCCCAGCAGATGAAGTTATTCTTAATCACTGCAACCTATTGCTCACAAAGTCAAATCCTAGAGGCATGTTTTTTTTTTACCTCTGCCACTTATTAGCAGCAAAAGTAATTAGGATGCTTAGCAGATAAAACATGAGAACTCTCACTGGTCGCATATCCAGACCTTTCTGAAGCTGCTGCAGTGACAGACAATCCAGGTGGCATTTGCAGGTGCAGTTGCAATAAATGATGAAACTGTCATCTTAGGCATAGTCCTCAATACTGATGGCAGTGTTTCTTTCGTTTTTGTTTTGTTCTGTTTTGTTTTTCTTTATCCACTTATAATCTCCATTCATTCCATTCCTCATTTATGCACATGGAAGCAACCACGTATTCAATCTCTCTTCTAGTCTTTTACTCACATACATGCTATTTCCTTCAGTCATTACATGAAATATTACTTTATTTTCCTTAATTCTTATTTCACAAATATTTCACTTCACATGTATACACACATACACACACATACAGAGTTTATTAGTCTTTTATTCTAGTTCTAGCTTTTTCATTTTAGGGGATAGAATGCACAGACTTATTTTTTTTACTATGAAGTGGCTAAAGTGTTGTAGGACTGAAACACTCAAACCAATGAAGCATTGTTGATATTTCTGAGTTTCAGATTGGAATCCAGGAAATATTAATGATTTCTGCCTGATCTTGTCTCACTCTACTGCAACAGATGTCGTTATGGCATATAATGACACAATATAAATTGCCTTTAAAATGCAATAACAAATATTTCAGAAGCAATAAAAATAACCCCTCAAAACACACTGAATTCATTAGGAGATGAGATATAGAGTTTTTAATACAAATGTAAACAGAATCCCCAGTCTCTTTTTCCTAAATATATGCATACAGTTGAGCTTTATATAATTATTTCAAAACTTTATATAAATATATAAAACAACAAATAAGATTAATTCCAAAATAGTGCTATAGTAAATACTAAGCAGATAAATAAATTAAAAATATACATATTCTTATATTCAATATAAATTCATCTTTGAATTGTGGATAAGACAATTGGTATAATGGACTACTTGTGTGAGAAGACGGGGACAATGATGCACTGACACTTCTGTTCTGAGTACAAGGACAGGAGTCCTGCTTTCTACATCTGACACCTGCCTGGCACTTTCTTCCACCAGCCACAGAGCTCTTCAGTCATCAAGAGAGCAGTTCCTTCTGAATGGAGCTTATGGCTGTTTCTTTGGCTTGCAGCCTCTTCTATAAGCACTTTTATTTCATGCCATCTCCAACAGTGCTTTTAGAACAGCACTGTTTTTTCCCACATCGTAATCTGAAAAGTGACAATACAGATTTTCTGAGTATCTCAGAAGATGTGGCTTGGGAGGAATTCTGTTAGCTCATTTACTAGCTGGGACTGTGTCTAGGGTGAACTCCAATAGGAGGAAGAATGATTTTGCCATTGTAACCCCATTGACCTGAAGGATTTGATCTGCCTAGACCCTGCTGAGCAGCAAAGGCTAGCTAAAAGGAACATCGTGCCTCATATAGAAAGGAGTTTTCTTCATTAAATCCACTTCCAAAATTTCAGTAAAGTAGAAGAAAGGACAAATGGTGGCCTTCTCAGTGGTCTTGGTAGGACAAAACAGAACATTTTAGAAACTACTGTATGTATTTCCTTATAATCTCACAGAGACCACTCTGATGTTCCCAAAATAATCCAAACAAATCACCATTTATATGTACAAACTTTTCTTTATTGATTTAATTTTATTTACAAAATGATTTTCTCATCTGCTTTATTTTCAGCACATTTGAAACTGGATGGTTTAAATTGCCTAGGAGTTTCATCCTCTTTCTACGAGCTTAATTCATCATGTCTAATTATGAATTGGGGTAAAGACAAGCTAGGAGATTAAACAGTTGGGAGAATGAAGAATAAATAACTCAGGACAGTCTGATGAAAGGAGCTGAGCTTTCTGCTAAAGATCCAAATGCACCCTCCAAATTTAGTGGAACTGGTCAGTACAGAATAACGATGTGGATACTTTGTAGCTCTACAGGTTAGCATATTTTGCCACCAGGCAATGAATTTCCTGTCATTCTTTGCAGTAAGGTAGATGAGAAAGCAAGTATAGTGTACGTGTATTTACACATGTATGAAGCTAAGAAAACAAAGTAAAGAGAAACAGTGAATTGATGTAAATCCAATTACATATTCTTTCACCTTTTCTCAGTGACAAATTTTGCTTCTTTAGAATAGTGAACACATGGTAAAGACAGAAGATTGTGCAGGAAAATGTCCTAAAAAGTATATAAAAAAATAAAAATATAAAATTAAATAAAACATTTGTAAAATTGTTGTCAGGATTTTATTTACAAATGTGAATTGCTGTGAACTGTAATAAGAGATTTTTTTCATTTTAAATTTCTTGTAGCTCTTCAAGTTTTAGACAAGTAATATGATGATACTGTATTTTTCTATGCTTTCATTTTACAATGAGCTATATTAGCTGAAATACCCAAGAGAAAGGGAAAACTTCAAAGCCTGGTCCCAAATAATGTAGAGAATAGGTATAGTCTGAATACCAACAGAGTCTGAGCTTTAAGTTCAAACAGCCTTTTAAGACACTTCCCAGGAAATAACATTTTAATGAATTGAGTTCATCTCTGGGGTAACAGTGATGTAAAGATATGCTCCAAATCTGACTAGTTCTCTCTTCCAGCACATTTTTTATATCTTGCACAGCAGCCTGGGCAATGGAGATGACTCATAAACACTCTATCACCCTAATATCCTATCACCTCCTGTAGTGAATAACTTCCAGAGCTAACATCAAAAACAGAACTTGCAAATCCTCCTGATTAGGAGTATATTGTTCACTTTAATCAGCAGGGAAAAGAAGACTGATTTTAAGAAAAGTTCTCCATATGTGAAACAGATGAAGTTCCCCAATCAGAAAATGTAGCACAACTTCATAAAAATATTCATTTTCAAAATGACATGAGGCACGAGACGGCAACTAGAGTTGCCATATAGTACTAGTGCACTGGCAGGTTTATCATCTGTTGGAAGTCATAGCATGTCTTAGAATTACCTTCTTCAATATTTCAACATCTTAACTTTTATCTTAGGTCTATTCCTGTGTCAGAAGGCCTATATGGCATGGTTTTCCCAAAGCTCTTATTGAGAGAATGGCCATTTGAAATGGGATATTGAATTTCTCTAAGAGATGGATGACAAAATAACATGTCTTGGGAAGAGCCTGCACAGGTACTCTTAAGAGGAGCTCCAAGATAATTCACAATCATATTAATATAACACATACAATTTCAAGTGTTATACTACTGTTTGCTTTCAATCAAGAGGAAAGTGTGTCTAGTTTCTCTAATTATCCACTTTAAGAGTTCAACATCTGTATTCCTTCTGATGTGATTTCTTCAACAGATTTGTCACAGTGTCTGCAAGCAGGTTACCTTCCCTTCATGCTGGTCTAGGATATCTCTTAGTCATGGACAATTTCAGTCTCTGAGGACCTTCTCTTAGCCTTAGGAAATGCAAGAGTTCCCCAAAGTAACTATATGTGTGTTTAGAATGTGGGTTTCAAATTGAAAAATAGATTTCCTTACTCATTTTTTTTCATTGATTTTCTAGTGTTTTGAAAAAATGTTACATAAATTGTCAGATTTGTGAATTTTTCTCTGATTTTTTTTATCTCCTTGTGAATGGGGCAAAGGTAGAAAACAATTCTCAGAGATTAGTGGGCTCTATTCAGTATCTATATACATTACAAGTTAGCTTGTGGCTTGTGATTTGGATAGATGAAGTTGGGGAGTATGACAGTACACTCAATTCCAATTCTTTTTAAATGACCAACAATCAGTCAATCTGCAGCCCTGTTAGCCGCTGACTTTCACAGAAAATTTCACTTACATCCTTTAGACCTTTTTTTCCAAAAGAGATAATCCATCTATTTATTTATATTCTTCTTTACATATTTATTTATTTTCTAATATATTGACTGATGAGCTTTGTCATACCTATTAGGGGGGGCTGTTTCCACCTGGCAGCCTTGTTCCATGAAAACTATGTATGGAACTTTGTCACATACACAAAGAGTTATGAAGAAAAAAAAAAAAAAAAGCAGTTTCAGCTGTCCAGTCTGGAGCACACTGAGAATGTGGGAATCATTATACTCAGGGAACTAAAATCATTAGGCAGTAACAGCTTGTTGTCAAACCAAGTACCATCCTGATTGCAATTGAAAGAGGCAACCTACTGAGATCTTTGCCAGTTCTTGTTCATAAACTCCTTCTCCTTCTTCTCATCTCCTTACAGCAGTAGCAGGTGAGATGTAACAGGGCAGTTTACATGAGGCAGATGGCAGGTTCCTAAGGACTACTCTATTTAAAGAGTAAGGAGGAAGAGTCTGTAACTGGATAATAATCTCAGGTAAATAA